>CAUYRT010011897.1:0-113667 GCA_963574885.1 Lepilemur ruficaudatus | reverse complement strand
TATACCCGACAGCCTACGTGTGTAGGTCCATTGTCCACACATCAAACAGTGTCCCTAAACAAACCTAGAGCGTATGGCCGACTACACACCGAGGCTGTAGGGTATAGCCTAGCGTTCCTAAGCTACAAACCTATACAGCATGTTACTATATTGCATACTGTAAGTAATTGTAACACAATGGTAAGTGTTTGTGTATCTAAACATATCTAAGCATAGAAAAGGTACAATAAAAGATATTATTTTATAGAATCACTGTCACACATACAGTTCGTCACTGACCAAAACATCACCTAATGACATATTTTTCAGAAAGTATCCCTGTCATTAGGTGATGCATGACTATAGTTGTTGCACCTGGAAATGGGCATGTTTTCTTTATTTTTAACATTTAATGTGAGGATGAGTCAACGTACTAAGGAGTTGAGCCAGTTTGGGTTTTTTTTTTGTTGTTGCTAGTATGGTTACCCTTAGAACAACACAGTTTCAGATTCCTCTAGTGTATCTTGTGTTAGAATGTGGGCTAGTTTGCTAGAAGATTTTTTCCAATGTCTGCTCTACCCCCAGCTTTCTTCCCTTTGATGCTTGTTGGTCTGGTGATGGGGAACAGGGGGAAGCATTTTTTGTTTTTCTGATTAAGTCTCAGTTGTAGGTAGGCATTGTGTCTCTGGGTCTTGGGTGTGAGGCTTTCTCAGTGGTCATCCTTTACTGTTAGCTTGTGGGTCTGAGCCTGACACATATTCATGCTCCTTCCCATGGAGAAGAGTTTGCTCCTCAATTCCCCCCTTCTTTCAACTGCAATGACTTTTTTTTTAGCAATGCCCTCAGGGTGATTGGCTTTATTGACCTTCCACCAACATTTTAAGGCTTTGCTCTGTAGGAGAGATGTCAGGGATAAGGATCCAGGCGGGGCTTCATGCACTTCCCACAGTGGCTGCTGTTCCTTTCGCTCAGGCTTACAGCACAAGGGATGCTATCTGAAGACTCATGTCCTGTTCCTGCCCTTTTTTGTGTATAATCAGTGAGGTATGTAGGAAAGAGCCTGTGAGAGGGTATAAATTCTCCTTCATCTGGGTCCCAAGGGGTTCAATAGTCTCTTGCTAGCTTAAACTCAGCCCTTAGCAATTTGTTAAACATTTTAACTGAATTATTCTTATTTGGGACCAGTGGCGTCTACCCCTAGTAATCAAGTGCTTGTGTTTGTCTCTCTTTGGAGGTATCTGTGTTTTCTTAGATTTTGGATTTGCTGGCTGCCCTTCAGCCTCAGTTCTCTGATGGGTTCAAGAAAAGTAAATTTGCAGATTGTCCAATTTTGGGGGGTATAAGGGTAGGAGCTATGTTCCTTCCAGTTTATACATCCTAAGTGGGAAACTAACACATAATTTTAAAAACACTGTTCTATTTTTCCAGTTGACAAGAGTTTAGAATAGTATTTCTCATGGTGTCATCTCCAGGCCATCTATAATCAGAACAATGAGCTTATTAAAAATGCTGATTCTGAAGCCGCATTCTAGACTTATGAATCTGAAAATCTAGGGTGTATTCATTTTATCTAATTTTCCAGGCAATTCATATGTATTTTAAAGTTTGAAAATTGTTGGATTCAAATTTAGCAGTGGTGGAGCTCAGAACACAATACTCCAAAATATGGTGCTTTGTCGTGCTAAGGATTAATACTTTGTTTGAACTGAAAGCAATTGGAAGGCCTCAGAAGCAAGGACTTGCTGACCTCCTGCCATCCTGTCTCCCATCCCACTTTCTTTCCTGCAGCAAGTTGTAGAATTCCTCTCCCCCAAGGTAGGTCATAGAAACTAGAACTTCTCTCCCCAAAGTGAGCCATAAAACATAAGAAGGTCACTCTCTGACCTTCTCCCTTCTCTTCTGAAGACCCTTATGTGACAGGTGTTCTGCCCTAAGCATGGAGGAAAGGCATTCTATGTACAGAGGCCAAGAAGAATCAGAACAGAGGCCTTGCTAGGTTGCCTTCCTCAGTCTGTTACCATGAAATCATACCATTTTTTTCTAGGCACATTTTTACACGGCTGTCCATTCTTCATGGAACCTAAGCCCCAAACTGGATGGTTTCCCTGGGTCTTTGGGTCTTCATTTCTGAAGTCTCCCATGTCAGGTAAATCTTTGGTTTTAAATAAATTTGTTATGCTTGTCTCTTTTCAACCTGTCTTTTGTTATAGTAGGGTTGGCTGTGACCCTTGTGATAGGTGATCAAAGAGGTGTTGCATCTTTTTCACTCCTACAGCAGCAAAGGTTTATTAGCACTTATGATGTACCAGTGCAAGGGAGGAAAAAAATTGCTTCCCTCTACTCTTCTAGGTTCTTTGGCTGGTCTACATATTAAATTGACATGAAACACATTAACAGAAGAAAAACTATTTTAGTAACACATGCATGCACAAGAATCCTGCAAAAACATGAGACTCAAAGAAATGGCCAGATGATCGAGGCTTATATATGATCTTGAGCTACAGAAAGGAATAGGGTTTGGGGATTCTGGGGGGTGGGGAGGGATAGAGACAAGTTATGGGAGGGTGAGGGGAGGAAATGTGTGGTGAGTAAATGTTGTCATGCAGGTAAAGGTTTCTCAGGTGATAAAAGTTGTCTAGGAGTAGCTCTCTTCCTGGTGCAGACATCTTTACTAATAACAATTTTCTTTATAAATGTAAATTCCCTTTAGAAAAGGGCAACTCCTCCCAACTACCCCTGTGTCTGCAGTTTCTCAAAATGACCAGCTCGAAATAATCAATATGTCAAAAAGGTATATTTTAGGGTAGTGTATTCCGGTCTTCTGCAGTCATATGTTGGGGTGCTGTGTCTTGGGCTCCAACACAAGGCACTTTTTACAAAGATTATCTTATTTAAATCTCATGACAAACCTATGTCATAGGCACCATTATCATTTTCTTTACAGACAATGAACTGGGTCTCAAAGAGCATACGTGTCCAAGGTTACATAACTACTATGTGGCAGGGTCAGGATTTAAAATCAGGTGGTCTGATTCTAAAGCCCCAGACGTTTTAAAATTGAGAAATATTTCACATAACATAAACTTCATCTTTTAAAATGTACAATTATATGGTTTTTAGTATATTCACAAGGTTGTGCACCTATCACCACTATCTAATTCCACATTTCATTTTCATCACCCCTAAAAGAAACCCCCATATCCATTAGTCCCTATCCCTCCCTCCCTCCTGTCCCTGGCAGCCACTAATTTACTTTTGGTCTCTATAGATTTGTCTACTCAGGACACTTCATGTAAATACAATCATATAGTATGTGGCCTTTTGTGTCTGGCTTCTTTCACTTAGTAAAGCCAGAGATATTAACTACTATGTTAGAAAATCAGAAACAGGAATTATATCTGCTTAGACAAAAGGACTGACACCTTTCCAATTAATTGCTCATGCAGAAGGAGTCAGGATAACCATAAAAAACAAATACAAGCATTCCATTCAATTTAATTGAGACTTACTGAGTGCCTCCTGTGAGCGAAGCCTAGGGCTAGATACTCTACCAGCATTGGTGCATATCTAAATTGCCTGTACAGTGTGAATGCAATAAAAATAGATTTCTGAGTTTCACTTTCTGGAGATGTTGATTCTGGGGTCTGAACTGGCCCAAGTCCTGTGTTTCTAACAAGCATTTTCAGGGGATGACTGTTGTAACTGTTAGGGACAAGGTGGCAAGCACAGCTGGGGGTAATGCTTCTCAACTCGTAACGTGCGTATGTGAGGATCTTGTTAGAATTCAGAATCTAACTCATTCAGTAGGTCTGGGATGGAGCCAAGAGTCTACATTTCTGATAATCTCCTAGGTGATGCTGATTTGCTATTCTGGGGGCCACCTTTTGAATGGCAAGGCTGAAGGGGATGAAGGTCAAGGATAAAGAAGCCCTGGTTCTTTCTTAAGCAGCTTACTGTGAAGTGCCAAGTCAAGGCAAAGTGGGCTGTCTTGATAAAGACCCAAATATGCTATGGATGGAGACTGCCTGCCCACCCCCTGTGCTTCATTGCATGTTCATAATGAGACAACCAGAAAAAAAAATTATCTATGTAGTATTCGTTATACTGTTTGGCAAGATAGGAAAGTGTATTATATATTTGATATATATTTCCATCCCAAATGGTTAATATCTTCAGAAAAAAATATTGAAGCTAAAGTGGTAAGCCCTAATTTTCCAGAAAATTCACTGATGTGGAAAACTTCATTTCCTAATAGTGCTGGGTAAATCTGTGTTTTGTAGGGTGTTCCATATGTTGTTGGTGCTCATGAATTGTTTAGTTTTATTATCCTCATTAACAGGGATAATGGTTGCTTTTTAATAACCATGATCACCATCTGGAGCCTGGAAAACCATAGTTTGAGGCTCAGGTAGAAAGAGGAGACTGTCCTGACTGGGTCCCAGCCCAATTATCTCCCCATGCTCAGCCCTGAGCACCTCCCTGTGCCTGGCTACCAGTCACTTAAGAACCATGTAGACAGATGTGGTGTTAGTTCTGGTCCAAGAGAAGACAGAAACAAAGCAAAATGGAATCAAACTCAGACAGCACAGGGAACATTGACTCCAATTTGGGTGTTAAATTTTTCTAATCTTAACAAATGTTCACAAAGTGGCTTTCCATGTGTGTTCTCCTCACAGCCCTGGTGACCCCTAACTTTGCTGTTGGCATTGTGACAAACGGTTGATGTGACTAAGTCACTGCTCGCCCAGCTCTTGGGATGAATTGGGTTTGAGTGCTGGAGTGTGCTTCACAGAGAAGGGTTGCCTTGTTGGGAGGAGGTGGCTAGACCACCAAGCTGCCTGGTAACCGTAGCAACCATGCACGCCTGCCCTTGTGAGTTCTTTAGGGTTCCTCTCCAGACCTCTCTCAGACCTGCCTTTTTAAGCTCTCCTGGCCTGTAAGCAAGCAGCATCTGAGACCCACTCAGTCTTAAGAAGCAGGGGCAGATAAGGAGTGTAGCTCGGCAGCCTTTTCCTGGTACCTAAACAATCAGCACCCCATGGGCTGAAGGGAGAAGCTGGAAGAACAGGGAAAGTGACAAAGCCCATGAAGGAAATAAAAGACTGGGCTTTTGATCAACTCAAAACAAGAGAGGGTAAAATGCTTACACTGAAACATGTGCTCAACACTCTCTACAGAATTAAGCCTAAAAGTTTGCTGGAGGGATGGGCAATACGTAGGTTAGTATGGATGGTTTTCTAGAGAAGAGTTTCTAGCAGGATTTTGGAGGCAAAAAAGGGGCTGTTAATAGTTTTGTCACTAGGGTGGTGTATTGCTTCAGGGGCAGGGTGGCAGGGAAGAGAGTACTGTGAGGCCGAGAAAATGGGACAGAGTACTGGGGCCTGTGCTTGAGGTTTGCAGCCCTCATTCCCCAGCAGAAACTCAGCCGATTCCAGGGTGTGCCACAATAAAACAGAGAACTCAGGCTCCCCTGGGTTTGTCCTCCTGGAACCTCCAGCTTTTCTGTGTGTCATCCCTGGACTCACCCTCCACAGCAGCCTTTTCCTCACATATGGCTTCTAGAAAATCAGTGCCATTCCTTGGTATCAAATTGAAAGAGGTTGAGACCAAATGTTGACATTGCATTGATGCTTAAGACACTATTAGAGGGCAGCCAAATCAATGTGTTGTGTTTTCTCTGATGATATGTAAAGCTAGCGTTTACAGCACAGAACGCAGAAGGATGCGTGTCTGTCTGCCCCTCACTGCACCTCTCCTGTCATCTCCTGTAAACAAGGGGGTGTCGCTGAAGATGGAGCTGACTGCTACGTCTTAAGTATAAGGGATATTTCACCATGGGGGGTGAATAGTGGTATTTCTCCCCCACCTCGCTGTTTTTGCAACAAGAAGGGGTGTTATTTTACATTAAAAAATGAAAATATTCTACTTAAGCACTTTCAGAAGCTTTTGATCCATTGCTTTGTATTTCTTGACACCTATCTTTGAAGAGGCCCGGGTTTAGAGTTAGACCTGTAGATCTAAAAAGAGTGAAAAATAATGGTTCCAAACTAGCCATTTTCTCTTTTTTTCTTTTTGAAAAACTCTTTTTAAGTACCTCACCTACTGGTTTTGCCCATTAGTGCTACTTATAACAAGATGCCCAAGACTGGGTAATTTATAAAGAACAGAAAAGTTTGGTGTCTGGTGAGGGTCTGGTCTCTGCTTCTAAGGGAGTGCCTTGTTGCTGTGTCCTCTGGAAGCCTGATTTCTCCCACAGTAGAAGGGCAGAAGGGCCAAGAGGGCCTAGCTAGTTCCCTCCAGCCCTTATAGAAGGTTGTAACCCCGTTCCTGAGAGCTCTGTCCTCTTGATTTAATCACCTCCTAAAGGTCCCCCCGGCTAATACTATCACATTTAGATTTCAGTCCAAACATATGAATTTTGGAGGGACACACACATTCAAACCACAGCACTGATCTAGCATCTTTCATACTGTTCTGGAGCCAAATTGGAATGATTAGATTATTGCTGCTAATCTGCCACTTTAAGGGACTGGTTGGTATCCTCTAATTTTGTCATTGATTTTAACTCTTCCTCAAGCTATTTCTCTCCAAGAGCAGTTCAAAGGAGATTAATCATCTCTATGGTCCACAGGTAAGCCCGATTCAGGCTGTGAGATTGAGGTATATTGACCAGTCGTGTGGTTTATTTTAGAGGCAAAGTCATTTTTTCTTGGGTCCCTCATGCAACACCCTCATTTCTCTTCAGAATCACTGTAGCGGTCTTCTACATTTAGGAGATGGCAACTTTTGACTACAGTGAGAGTGAACTGAATGTAGGACTCAGACTCTAGCACACTGTGCTGGATACGTAAATGAATATTTTAATTCTGTACATCTTAATGACATGGCTTTTTGACAGAAATAAAAGCCACATTGGTAAATCACTATGGTTTTTTTATGGACCCAAAACTGAAGGACTATTTTAGAATTTTCCAGTCTCAGTAATTATAAGATGGAAGGGGTAGAAATGTGGACTTTAATTTTTCACTATTTGTTCTTTGGGGGATGCACACACCATATCAGACCTACCTCATGTTACATTTGGTGCTGATTAGGTGAGATCATGATCCTGTCCTCTATAGCTGGGTGGTGACAGTGACACCATCTCATGAATTCTAGGCTGCAGTGAGCTATGATGATACCACTGCACTCTAGCCTGGGCAACAGAGTTTCAAAAAATATATATATATATAATTAATTAATTAATTAAAATAAAACAACACAAAAAAAGTTGACCATGGATCCCAGTTTATAATTCCAACAAAGGTGGCACATGGTATTTTTTTTTTTTTTAACATTCTCACCAGCAGTGTACAAGGGTTCCAATTTCTCTACATCCTTGCCAACACTTGTTACCTGTTTTAGGCGTACAGCCTTCCTAGTGGGATATCTGGTTGCAATATCCTTACAGACTGGGCGAGAATGTGGAAATTTTTGTCCAGTTTTTTTCCTGCTGCTGATCCAAACTTCGTAAAACATAGACCTTCAGAATGAAAGCTGTAAAGGGAGATGGGCAGAGAAAATAAGGAATTGTAAAGTAAGCACAGCATGAGAAAGAGCACAATGTTATGATACAAAAATCATGAGTCCAATGAACACTTCAGGTCAACATGTATCATATGTTCCTACTATGTGCCAGGCTCTGTGCTAGGCACTGAGGGCTCACACTAGTTAAACAGGAATCAAGCCTCCTACATGTTGATTGTACAGAGGGGGAGCAGAGCAGGGACCTTCACAGTGTAGGCATCAGAAGGCTTCCTGGAGGTGAAGGGATGAAAAGTACAGAAATTCTCATCGGATAATAAGGAGCTATAGAAGTATATTGGGAAAAAAAACCATGCTGGAATATTTGGGAAAATAACCTCTGGATGGTTTGTTTTTCTTTGGCCTTTGGGCAACAATCTTGATTTGAGTTTTATTTCTTTCATTTCCCAATCAGTAATTGGTGGGTATAATTCTTTCTAGAGGAAAATAAATAATAGCTAAGACCTTTGCAAATATTGCTAGCTTTTGATTATTTGCACTGATTAAAAAGGAACATATAATTCAGAATGGCAACAGTATAAACATAGTTCATGTTTTATTTTGGGATATGTTTTTTTCTCTTGCTTCCCAGATGTTGCTAAGACAGATGTTCTCAGAACTCACAGATCCAACTAAACCATGAAGCCCTAGGAAATGGGGCCTGTAGTCTCTCAGGATGGTGCACTGGCCTAAGTGGAACAGTTTTCTTTTGACAAAACTTCTTGTTCACACCTTTCCTGTGGTGAGAAATTATAATTTGGGTTTTAGGTTTTCTGTCTAACTTCTGCTAGACAGGAAGAATAATTCTAAAACCTTTTGATCTATTTCAGAGGTGGCAAAAAATACTCAGAGATCACCTATGGTGCTCATTCTCTCCTGGTACCATAAAAACTTTTTGCCAAATTCATGGGTAAATAAATTCCTTTGATGAGATAAATTTTTTGGATGAAACTCTGTGGTTTTCTAAATCATCACAAATAACTTATTAAATTATGTGCCGAATAACAGCCTGGACATCATCATAAAATAGATACAAACATACCATAGACCAGCTTTTAGATGACTTGTCTCGGGGGGTGGGGGGGCAGCAATGGAGAATAGACTAATCCCAAATAAATAAAATACCAATTGGTCAAAGAGACTCTCATAAGTACAATAAAACCTGAAACTTATTTGGGCTACTTCTGGGGAATTAGCAACAAGTTTTTATTAAATATTTCTTAAGTTTTAGAAAATAAATGCCCTTGGGTATCTGGTTTGAATGAATGATAAAAGTAACTTGCAATTAGCACGAGTTAAATATTTGTTTTCTATTGCTACACAACAAATTACCCTAAAACTTAATGACTTAAAACAACAACAAACACTTATTATCTTACATGGTTTCTGGAAGTCGAGTAGCTGAGTTGTTCTGGCTCAGGAATTCTTATGAGGCTGCCGAGGCTGTAGTCATTTGAAGGCTTGACCGGAGCTTGATGGTCTGCTTCCAAAATGGCAGACTCACATGGCTGGAAAATTGGAGCCTCATTTCCTCTTCAAATGGAACTTTCCATAGGGCTGCTTGGGTGTCTTCACAGCATGGCTGCTAGCTTCTCCCAGAACAAGCAATCCGAAAGGGCAAGGAGGAAGCAGTGGTGTTTTTTATGACTTAGTGTGGCAGGGCAGACATCACCACTGATGCCAGGTTTTATTTGTCTCACAGACCCAACCTGGCACAACGCAGGAAAAGACTACACAGGGGCACGAACACCAGGAAGTGGGGATCACTGGCTGCCATCTTGGAGGCCATCTTGGAGGCCAGCTACCACAGTTATTAATATTAATATATAAACTGTAAATGAATCATTTAAAAAGAGAATTGGCTAAAATACCTCTCTGTTCCAACAATTAACATCTGAATACTTCTGTTACAAAACAATTTCACGTGAGTGTAGCCAAATTATGAAATTATTGGATCTCTTTTAAGGAGAAAGTTTATGATCAGCATCAGGCAGATCATCTGTCATTAGCTTGATCCTGTCCTTTGTCATTGTGACATAGAGCCCTGGGGTCTGGGTACCCTCCACAGATGCTCTGAAATACATGACAGGCCTTCAACAGCTATTCCTTGGCATCTCTTGTATTATTTCCAAAAGGCTACTCAGTTTGCTTGGTCTGAGCAGTGGTTTCCAACCACCTCCCCTTGTGGCTGGTGATGTTCCCTAATGTCACATGCCACACTCCCAAGGGCAGTACTCAGATTATATTCAATTCCTAGACCCCTGGCTATTACCCCATTTCTTTCTTTGTAATTCAAGGAAAACATTGGAATACCAGTGAGTGAGAGAGGCTCATAACAGGAACAAATTCAACTCAGTTCTAATTTATATAAATAAGTAAAGCATGGATATAAAAAAGACATTTTCAAACTTCAGCACATAACCACTAGTAACCAATTTCTTAATCCCGAGGTTGAAAGCCTCAGTAAGGACACCAGTTTGGTGTGTCCGAGTTTGGAACCTAGGCTGGCCTAGCAGTTCTTCCTGTTTCATGGCAGGCTTGCAAACACGTGCCACAAATTGTCAGGAGAAATCAGGTGAGAGCATCTGTGTGGCCCCCTTCTGTCCGTTCAAACCAACCCGGCTGCTCCCCGCACCTGGGCTGTGAGAAGTATTTAAAGTCTGGCTGTGGATGCTGGCTTGCCACCTGAGTGTTTTTCAGACTGTCTCCTGTGTTCCTGTTTCAACTCGCTGTCTTTATTCTCATCTCCCTTTGTTCTCCAACCCTGTTTTCTTTACACTCTGGCTCCTGGTGTCCACCGGGTCCTCATGCTCCAGTGGTTGGTGTAGATGTGTTTGTTGAATCCACTTTCTGGATCTGAACACCCTCGCTGAGCCATGATGACGCACTCTTATCCGCCCACCGTCCTCCCCAGTGGGACAGTCTCTCTGCTCCTCCCACAGCCCTGGGGGGCACAGGTGGGGGTAACACACTGATGACCCGTCACAACTCCTAAGGGAAAACAAGTCAAGGACCATTTATTAGGAGCATTATTGTAACTTAACTCAATTATAGGAGTCAACATTTGTTCCTTCAGGTTTTTTATTCCTTTCTTAATAAATAAGAGTATTTATGTAGTGAGTTTTCTTCTGTCCTATTTAACAGACAAGAAAACCAGGGCTGAGAGAAGTTAAGCCATGCAGTCACTAAGTTATGGGGACAGAATTAGAATCTCAGCCTCTGACCCTTGGTCTAAATGGCTTTCATTCTGCTACAAATGGTACTGAAAAATGTCAGAGGGTGTCACAAACCAAGATTAATTCATGAATTATTTGATGAGAGTGCTTAATGACACATCTTTTAAGAATGATCTTTTGAGAAAAAACTGGACTGTTTTAAAAAAAGAATGTGCAGTATTTCCAACATAAGGATCAAGCATTAGAAAATTAAGTTCAAGTTAGCAAGTTAAGTTGGATGGAAGGGCAGTGGCAAAAGTATCAGAATTACAGTGTATTTGGAAAGAAGTGCAATCATAGTACTTGATACACATACATAAAAGTATAGATAGTGCAGAGCAGAACAGCTAAGAGTGTTTTTACTTCTCAAATATTTTTTGCAAGCCTACCTTGCCATGTGGGTCCCTGAAGGGTCCATATTTTGTGGAATATGAGAGCCCAGTGTGCTTTGAGGCTACTCTAAGAAACGCTCTGAGAAACATTTTTGAATTTATCTTGGGGATGCTGTGGAGAACCGTCATGCGGTATGTATTTTAATGATAAAAATATTAATGATTGATGTGTCAAACAGCTTTTAAGCAACTGTAAATCTCAGAGCCTGTTGTGTTTCTGTCTTTGAGTTTGTCTTCAGTTTGCATCTCCAGGTGCTAACTTGACCCTGGCTTTGTCTTACAGAATCACTTAGCTTGTGTTTTATCTGTGATCTTCCTCACCTATGTGCGCATTCTATTGGCGTACATGTGACTCTGAAGAGACTCTGACCTGAATGGATGAATGAATGGGTTTCCAAATTAACTGCCACTTATTATGTGTGTGACTCTGGGCAAGTTGCTTGAGCTCTCTGCGCTTGGGTTTTTCCATCTGTGAAATGGAGGTAAATATAGCACCACCTTCGCAAAGTTGTTGAAAAGATTAAATTAGTGAGTACACTTAGAATAGTACCTGACACATGGTAAAAGCTCAATAACTGTTAGCCATTATTACTGGAAGACATGCTTTCATGGAGGGATGGGGGATGTCTCTCTCTAGCTTCCTTCTTTCCATACAAACCCCGTGAACTTCTCCAATGCAGCCTTCTGTGAGGAGCAGCTACAGGCTGGAGTTGCTGGCATAGAGTCAGAACTGAGGATATGTTCAAAGCCCTAACTACACATATCATATGTGTTGCCCTAGAGGGAGCCTTGAATTATGAAAAACTTTCCTCTTCTTCTCAGCATCGGTAAGACCAGTCCCTGATCTATGGGGCAGAGAGTTGATTTCTTGCTTGATTTTTTTGGAGAAACCCTAAGTGTCTAAGAGAGTGTAAGGTTATTATGAAATTCACATAAAAATCTCAAAATACATCATTTATAATGAATTTCAAATACAGCTTAACTTGATTTTCTAAAATTTTACATTCAGGGGAAGAATCCAGACAGAACCAAATAGGTGTTTGATGTTATAAGCCCCCTGCAACGTTTGGGGATCACTGTCACAACATTTGAATGGGTTATTTTCCCCAGAGTTGCTGTAGACACACTCATTAACACAGCCTCGGGGTTTCCAGCTGAGATAGGTGGCACTGTGAGTTCCTTTCTTCCAAGGTTTGAAACTTTCCCACGATGAAACGCAGCTTGACTGAATTAGACTACTGTCAATAAGATGAAAAACACCAGATTAGTTGGGGTTTTTCTTCTGGCAGCCCCAGCAGCCAAACTGGCTCATCTGTGTAGTTGATCCTTTCAATCATGCACAAGTAGTTGCTGACATGACCAGAAAAAGTGATTTATTTGGGAAAAAATGGCTGGAGTTGGAAAGAGCTGGGATTAAGCTCAGGAGCTCAGAGGTTCTTAGTAGCCTAAGGGTTAAGCAGCCACTTTTCCTTTTTCTTAGGAACAGAGGTCGGTTGACAGAAGGAAAGGACACGACCAGAGAAGGCTGGGTCAAGGTCTTTTGAGTCAATTTGTATGTTTGGACTAATACAGACACATAGGCTACAATGTGCAAATTGGTGTCCTGTAGACCAGCCATTGAACCTTGCATCTCTCTCTCCTTCTCATGTTCCAGGCCTGAGAACCTTTTGAGGCCAAAGACAATAAATCCTAAAGCTCAGTCCTAAGTCCAGCAGGCAGCGTGAATGCATGTGCCATGGAGATACAGCCTGCCTTCCAGTGATGTGTTCTATGAGGACCAAGTGCTTTTCCTATCTCAGAATATTTTCCTCTGGTCCCATCCCTCCCACCCCGCTGTATCTCCTCAATGAAACTCCCAGTGAATTTAGCTTGTTGCTTTGACAACAGCTGGAAAGAAGGTGTGGGGGATAGTGCCGTGGAGGACTGGAGAACACCGCATCTGTCTGTGGTAGAATTGCTGATGACACCCAGCAGGGAGCACAGCCAGCATGAGATGTTAGCAGGAGGCTTGGAAACAGCAACATAGGGTGACTTGGCCTGGTGTGGGGGGATTCTCTTACTCCTTTGCCTGCCTCTTGGAATCCTCTAGGACTCTGAAAATAATGGATTTATTTCAGGGGGTAGAGCTGGCATCTTGCCAAGAGAAAAGCAAGCTGATGGCAATAGGTTGAAGCCCCCCATCATGGCATAATTTATGATGGGGGCTTATCAGACTGAAAGAGGCAGTCTGGGGCAGTGTGGGCAGGTCTCTCCCCACAGGAAGGCTCTGCTGGATCCTTTTGCTGCATAAAAAATGAAGTGTGGGGGACTGGTGGGGAGACCCCATAATGCCTGGGTGATCACACAGACTTGGATGTGGAGCCTGGCTTCAGAGCCCAAGAAACGACCCAGGTGGTACCACGCAGAGTGTGGCAATGATTAATGGGCAACTCACATAAAAAGGTCAAACATCTGACTTCAAATAGCATGTTTCCTCTTGAGCCCAGTAGCCTAGAGTTGAATGACGGTCAGATTTGCATTCACATATCTTTCCTTAGCTCAGCTCATAACTTTCTATGTTTTCTCCCGAGGGTGTATTAAAAACAGAGCTGCTTAACATAAATGTGAAGGTTCCCATTCAGAATGCTGTCACGACTTTGTCTTCTCCCTCTCATCTTGAAGGGAAAATTATGTCCCAGAGTTTCAAGGTCAATTGTGAGCTATCTGGGCTTGGAAATGAAATGAGGCCCTTGGAAAGCTTGTCCCTTTCTTCGCTCATATTTTGTTGGTGTTTAATAAGACTCAGTCATTTTCCAGCCTGGGGTCAGAGGTTAAGGCAGCCATAAACAGGCGGCCATAACCTGCAGAATTCATTAGGCAGAATTATTTCTTTTGTCCTTTTGTTACAAAAGGAAAGGGGTGTGTGTGTGTATTTGTTTTGCTGTTCTGTTTTAAAATAGTTTGCTTTTAATTTATATTTTGTTCCAGTGGCTCTTTAGAGCCGGGCTTACAGACTAAAGGAGTGCCTGGAAATGAATGTGTAAACAGCGGTGGCCTCTCTCCCTGGCCCCCCACACTGCTCCTCTGACTTTCAGCCTTGGCAGCTGGAGTCTCCAGCTCTCCAGGGGGCAGACCTAGCCTTCCCCTGGTTGAGGGAATGAACATAAGGAGACTAAGGTCGGGAGAGGGAGGAGTGGCTGCTGCCTGGTCACGTGCTGACCTGGTGCCCTCTGTCCCAAACTGAGCCCTGGTCCTCATGCTCTGTTTTCAATCCTCTTCCTGTTTGTCCTCTCTGCAGCCCTGGCCCCACTGACCATCCCCTGCTCCTCCCTTGGTTTCCAGGCAACCGCTTGTTTCCTGCTTCTCTTCCCACCTCTGCTCAAGTCTCCCCAGCCTCCTTGGCAAGCTCTTCTCCACAATCCCTGAAATGCTGACATTTCCTAGGGCTCTATCATTTGTCATCTTCTCTTCTCTGGATCAGCTCATTCCTACCTGTGACCTTAATCACCAAATCTAGGCTGCTGGCTCCCAACCATTGCTACTAAACTCCAGACGTAAGTTTCTAGGGCTCTCTGGCCATATCTACTAGTATATATCTTAGTAGCTGAAACTTAGTACATCTCAATATGAACTCATTATCTTCCCTAAGGCCAAAGGCCTTAGTCCTTTTGGGCTGCTATGACCAATTAATGTAGACTGGGTGGCTTACAAACAATGGAAATTTATCTCTCACCTTTCTGGAGGCTGGGAAGACCTAGATCAAAGTGCCAGCAGATTTAGTGTCTGGTGAGGGCTCACTTCATGGTTCATAGATGGTTGTCTTCTTGCTGTGTCCTCACATGGCAGAAGGGCAAGGACACTGTCCCAGGTGTCCTTTATAAGGCCACTAATCCCATTCATGAAGGTTTTTATGACACAATCACCTTCCAAAGGCCTCACCTCCTAATACCATCACCTTGGGGGTTAGGATTTCAACATATGGATTTTGGGGGGACACAAACATTCAGTCTATAGCACCTCTCAAAAAAACCTTCTTATAGCTTTGATTTTGATTGATGAATTACCATCTATCCAGTCTCTCAAGTAAAAAACTCAGAGTCATCTAGACTATTTCTTTTTCCTCATTCTCCATGTTCAATCAATCACCATGTTTTGATGTTTTTACTTCAGAAATTTTTCTTGAATCCTGCCTCTCATTTCTATTTTCACTGCTGCTACTGTGGTCCAAACTCTCATCCTCTTTCACTTCTAAAAATTCAATATTATAATTCCTAAACAAGCATAAGCTCAACAAATAATAAATGAATGACCTACCTGGTACCAGATAGACTGTCATGAGGGTTAAGTGAAATATTTTATGGAAAGCACACTCAGTACAATGACGGGCACATAGTAAGGGCTTAATAAATGAGTTATTATATGTTACATATAGGGAATATTTGAAAGCATGGACTTTGGACCTACACAGCCTGGGTTCAGATCCAAATTCTACCATGTACATTTATTATGTATACGATCTCTGTGCCTCCATGTTTTCATCTATAAAATGGGTGATTATAGTAAGGCTGTTTGAGGACTGCATGACTTAATTTATGTGAAGCCCTTAGAACAGTGCCTGGAACATAGCTGGTGCCCAGTATGTTAGTTGTTACTCTTATTATTTGTTTCCTGCCTCCTGTCTTTCATATGTCAACACGTTGGCCTTATTAGAGGAATAAAGTTGAGTTCTCTTGTATGGTACCCCAAAATGACATAGAGAAAAAAATCATCACCTCATTTTCTCCAAGTAAAAATCATATCTATTTGCTATGAAATTTCATAAAGGCTGGATCACAGTCTTTTTGCAGTGCAACATTTTATAATAGTTCTTTAAGGTGACCAACCACCCTGGTTTTCCCAAGACTGTGGGGTTTTCTGGGACGATGGACTGTCAGTGCTAAAACTAGGGGAGTCTGGGATAAACCAGAGTGGTTAAAGTCCTGTTTCTTGTCCCCCAAGCCTTCTCCTGTTCAGATGGACTACAGGGGCCACGGGGTCCGATGGCAGCTGAGCAGCTCTGAGCATGGCCACTGCACAGAAGGCCCAGTCTGCAGTGAAGTGAGTGGGACTGTTACTCCCCACCAAATATAGTGAGTGGCTTTTCTTTGCTTCACTCCTGAATTTTTAAACTCCAGTCTCTATCTTCTTCCATTGGCACCAGACTTATCTCCATAAAAAATAAACCAAATCAGATTGTTCCTCACATAATCTGTTGATTCCAGAGGTCCATGGGAGCAGTGCCAAATCCTTGACTTGTTCTTCAAGGGCTTCCACAGTGTGGCCCCCAGCTCTCTCTCCAATAGCCCCTTCTCCTGAAACTCCTTGGGTGACCTCTGCTTTAGTAACCCAGAACTCCCTGCCATTCCTCAAAGCCCACCATGAGTTTTCATTAACTCAAGCTTCTACACATGCTATTTTGTCTTTGCCAGGCAAATTCCTATTCATTTCTTAAAACCCGTATAAAAGATCACCTCCTCTGTGAAGCCTTCCTTGGCTCCCCTCTAGGTACCTCTAGCACTTTGTTCAGACCTTAGGGAAATTACCACTTTGTATGAGTACACATTTGTATGTGTACTCCCTGGAATCTTTGAGCATCTTAGGGGACTGAACTTCATGGATTTCACTGTGTCTAGTATGGGTCTGTTGAGTGACAAAGCCACAACCACGACAACAGTTAGTCTTGATTAGGAGCATTTATGCTGTGCTGAGTGCTCTGCAAAATGCTTTGCAAGCCTCATCTCAGTCCTTTAAAAAAAGTGCTACAATTATTCCTGTTTTATAATGAAGGTAAGTGTTAACTTGGTCAGGAACTGGAGTTCATTTTTCATCTGCCTAGGAAGAAAAAGCTTATGAGGCTCAGATGTATTACCAATAGAATGTTTTCTAAAACCTCATAAAATAACTTTCTCAATCCATTCTAACAGGTCAGAGGCTCTCACAGCACGGAGTTGGGTGCTAATCACAAATCCAATCTAAACGCTAAAGCATCCTCCAAAAAAACTATTATATATTTCCTTAAGCCAATGTCACTTTTAGCTTGTATCTGAACGTTACAAAACTGGTTTTCTTTTAAAATGTTCGTAATTAGGATGCTTACTACAGCCACATTGGCCTTGCCCTAGTTATTAATAGTATGAAGCAGGCTTAAGAGCCATCGAAGGCCGTGCCTCCTACTTGTTTCCCAGGCAATGTCCACGCTACCCCCTGCAGATGCCAGTGCTTTGCACCGCATGTGCCCTGCTTGGGTGTACAATTTGAAGTGCTAAACATACTCACTGAAAAAATTAAGTCAATCCACAAATTATGGCTCTGAGAAAAGTCTGATTAGAGGAACAGATCCAGTTGAAGTTTCATCATTCTAGGTCATTATAAAGGATAATAAAAAATAGCTAACATGTCTTGGGATCCTCCTACGTTTCAGCATTCGCATTGCCTCAATCCCCATAACTATCCTAGGACCTATGTTGTTTCTCCATTTTCAGAAGAGGAAACTGAGGCTCAGGAGTTTGTATAACTTGCCCAGGATCTCCCTGTGAGTGAACGGAGGACTTAGGAATGGAACTAAGGTCAGCCTTACGTCAAATGTTACGTTCTTCACCAGTGCGCTATGCAGCCTTCTGTGCAGTCTTACGTGCACAGCGTCTGCAGGCCTCCAGCATGGGAATCTAGTTTGTAAATCACCAGCCTACATTCCCCACATGGCACCTAGTGCCCGTTCCTCACCTCAGCATTTCTAGGGGACATTCCGCATTCTGTGTCACCGGGGGTGAGGGGTGGGTTATCCTGAAGGTAAATAGGTACTTGTTGGCTGGTCTGTAGGGTTGGGATTCCTTTGGACGTTTTGCCCAGGCATGGCAGTGAGCGGGGCCAGGGTAAGGGTGTAGTGGGTGACAGCTGGCATAGTAGCCTGAGAGCAGGGAAACTGGCTGACCTATCTAGTGGGACATGGTTAAACCTGTCCCTGACCTTTCCTCAGGCACTCTGTTTCTATCTTATCTTGTTTCTACTTCTGGCGTGAAGGATCCAGACTAATTTAATGATGCATCATAACAAAACTGAAGAAACGTTCTTACTGACTATGATTTTTAATCTTGAGAATGAAGAGTATGTAGGGGAGCAGAAACTCCAGGCGAATTCCGTCTAAAGACCCGGGTGGCCCTCCTAACTCTTTCACACACTGAGGAAATCTTGGTGGAGACTGCAGTTTTACAAAGCTGGAGCAACTTGAAAATAATTCTTTAGGCTATAAAATCTACCCCAAGAAAACAAATCTAATCCCTCGAGCCAAAGATCAAGCGCTTTTCCAGATGTAGTTTTACATCGTCATTTTAACCTTCAGGTTGGAAAGCAATTGTTTGTTCCATAGCCAAAAGGAAGTGCAGGTTGAAGCAATTAACTGGATAATTCAGTCAATAAATTGGAGGTTTACTGATCAGAGTGTCTAGACCTATCTGCCTTTATCCTGGTTTTAATTTTGTAGTTTATCCAAGAGTCTAGAATTTCGGTTTGGTTTGTAACTTTTATGTAACTACTTGGTTTTTAAAAACTGACCTTGAATTAGCACTTCTTTGGACTTCTTTCTCCCCTTGGTTTGCTCTCCACAGCTGGAATCAGAGACTGGATAGTGTTGAAATGAAATGCCAGAGCCAGCCTTCCAGGGTGGCTCCCTGGCTCTGAGAACACAGTACCCTGTGAGGCCAACATGGACCAAGTTCTCCTGACACAACATGGCTGGAGGAGCTCCAGTTTTGGGATGTTATCTTGCTGTTTTATGCTGGCGGTTCAGCCAGCCCATGGGAAACTGAACTTGGGCTGGGCGATCTGGCAGCAAGTCCAAACCAAAATAGGAATCAGTCCTTTAAGTCCAACTGTGAAAATGTATGTGGGCCCACAGCCTGGTGCCTAAAGGACACTGGGTGGGGGGCTTAAAGTGGAATCAAAGAAACATTTGGTGACACTGCAAACACCACTTAATCCAACCTGGTAGTTTCTTAGGTGCATTCACGTTGGATTATGAGAAGGGCTATTGACATTTCTCCCAGGACACTAAAAACTTTCAGAATTGCAGTATGTTTAGGAACCTATTTTCAAGTGGCTTTAGATTTTTTGCTCAATTGATAGGTATATTCTTTTTTTAAAAAAAGTGTTCTGGGATGTATCAATGATTGATTACTAACCTCTAACCTCTTCTAATAGGTTAGGCACTACCAAAAGCTAGGAGTCCTAAGCCCAAGGGAAGGCAAGAGCTGGAAGGGTGCATTGAGACTATGCAGGGCAGTGGTTCTCAGCTTGTGCCCACGCTGGAATCACTGGGGGATATTTTAGAAATATTGATGCCTGGGCCCTCTTCCAGGCCAATTAAATCAGACTGTCTGGGGGAGACACTCAGATGCTGGTGTGTTCCAACACCTCCCTAGCCATTCTGCTGAGCAGCTGAAGATGAGAATCATCAAACTAGACTCATTTTACACACGAAGCAACTGAAACCCAGAGAGGTAAAATATGTTGCCCAAGTCATGCGGCTAGTTAGTGTCAAAGCCAGATTCTTATTTAGTGCTCTATGTCACATTAAGTTGCTTCTCTTTATCGTGGTTTTGCCATAAATTAAAAGCATACTTCAAAATGTTATTAAATAGTTTACAGGATACCTTTAAGAAACACATGTCATTTTAAGGAAAACTGATTTAATCACCAAATGCATGGATGCATTTCTACATGATCTTCAGACAAGCCTGAAGGTGGATTGTGTTTGGGCAGCCGAGTGAAACGTGGGCTCCCTTGCTGCTTCTCTGTTGCTTGCACTCTGTTTCTCCTCCGGAACCCTTGCATGCTACTTTGATTCACTTTGTTAATGGCAAACACCCTCCATAAACCTTTAGGTGATGATACATTTCTATTAATACCAGAGGCATTTTTTACAGAACTCACTTGATATGAGGACCATGTGTTCAAGAGGGCCATCGTTTTCGGCAAAGAGCACATCCAGACACATGTGCCAGCATTACCCTAAGAGACATCTGGTTGCCAACTAAGTGACTACACTGTATGTCAGCAACCAGCCCCGGAAACTTACTATTTTTTGTCCAGCCCACCATATTTACCACATTGCAATTAAAATTCATAGCGATTTAATCACACATCATTTAATCACATTTCATAGATAAGACTTCAAGGTGTTCAAGTCCATGTACAAAAACAAAATTTCTTCTTGTATTAAAAAAGTAGAACAATTTATGATCTAAATTTCAAGATACTTAGAGAAATTTCCTAATCTGGACCTATGGTCCTCAACCTGGCTATATTAGACACACCTATAAATTAAAAGAACTACTACTGCTTGGGCTCCACCCTGAGATTCTGATAGACTTGCTCTGGTGCGGGCCCAGAGAACTAACGCTTCCAAATGCTCCTCAGTTGAGTCACACATGCAGCCTGAGTGAGAACCACTGTACCTGACTATAAAACAGGGCTCTGAACTTGGAACTTTTTACTGTGACCCTAGTGCTATAGCAATTTCATTTCATTTTATTTATTTAACAAATTTATGTTTAAGAGGAAAATATTTTTGAAGTACTTCTTTAGGTATCTTTCCTCCCAGTAATCTGTGTACTCTTTTCTTCACCTTTGCAACCTCATTATGACAAAGGCAAAGATTTATCACCCTGGGGTAGGAGAAGGTGGGTTCTGCCAAGAACAGTGATTTGCAACCCTAGATGCCCTTTAAAATTGCCTGGGGAGCTATTAAAAAAAATTGCCAGTGCCTGAGATCCACTCCAGATTAATTAAATCAGAAGTTTGGGGGATGGGCCCAGGGATTACTATAAAAGTACCCTAGGTATAATACATTTCTATTATGCAGCTAAAGTTGAAAATGATGGATCTAGTAAGAAATAACTTGTCAATGTAAAATGAGATTCTTATTTCTTAAAATTTTGCATGTTCTAACTCAAGCTTTTGAAATTCAAGGAAAATTATCTACTTACCTGTAGCTGGAAGACTTGGAGCTTAGTTTTATAATTGACAATATGCATTTTTTTTTTTTTTTTTGAGACAGAGTCTCACTCTTGCCCGGGCTAGAGTGCCAAAGTGTCAGCCTAGCTCACAGCAACCTCAAACTCTTGGGCTTAAGCAATCCTTCTGCCTCAGCCTCCCGAGTAGCTGGGACTGCAGGCATGTGCCACCATGCCCGGCTAATATTTTCTATATATTTTTAGCTGGCCAATTAATTTCTTTCTATTTTTAGTACAGATGGGGTCTCGCTCTTGCTCAGGCTGGTTTCGAACTCCTGACCTTGAGCAATCCGCTCACCTCGGCCTCCCAGAGTGCTAGGATTACAGGCTTGAGCCACCGTGCCCAGCAACAATATGCTTTTAGGATTTAATTGAGCACCTACTATACACCAGGAAGTTGTGATGAAAAACACCTCCTGGAAACTTTCCTTTGTTTGTTTACTTTGGGTCAGAAAGAAAGAGTTTGGGGTGGATGTTTGAGTGTGGATCCCAGCAGGAAAGAGATGACATGCTCAAAATGGAGATATGGCATAATGGTGCTGGATAAAAATTAGGCTTTGACACTAGCCTCATAGCATCTTCATGTTATTTTGGAAATTTCTGCTTTCATTTTCCTAGATATAGGTGTGATTTGGGGGAAAGATGCTGCTGAAGAAATTTAGGAGAAGAAAGAGGACTTTCTTTGTAGCTAGGGATGGTGTCCAGAATAAGTGAGAGATTTTCATTCATTCAAAAATACATTTATTAGGGCTGGGCTCAGTGGCTCATGCCTGTAATCCTAGAACTTTGGGAGGCTGAGGTGGGAGGATTGCTTGAGACCAGGAATTCAAGACCAACATGGGCAATAGCAAGACACCATCTCTACAAAAAATACAAAAAATTAGCTGGGTGTGGTGGTATGTGCCTATAGTCCCAGCTACTTGGGAGGCTGAGGCAGGGAGATTGCTTGAGCCAGGAGTTTGAGGTTGTAGTGAGTTATGATGACACCACTGCACTCTAGCTTAAGCAACAGAGCAAGACTCTCTCTCATAAAACAAAACAAAACAAAACAAAACAAAATTTATTGGTTGATTATCATGTGTAGACACAGGACCGGGTTTCAGGGATCCAAAAATAATGACAGAATCCCTGCCCTCAAGAGACTGGTTTCATGGAACACAAGAGAACACATAGAGATAAATAGTAACATCATTTACCTGGTGGTTGTAGAGTCATCCTTTCTGAATCTCTTGAAAGTGTCTCAGTAGCTTTTAAAGAGAAGGATTTGACTGCCTGCCAAATTCCAGCCTGAAAAGACTCGTGTGCTTTTATGTGAGCACACACACACGCATGCCGGCACATTCATTCTTCAGCTAGAAAGAGTTCTCTACTGGGATATGGTGGAGGAGGAAGGAGGGAGGACCAATAGCTTTTTTCTTAATGTTTTTCTGGTCCGAACATAAGCAGAAACCCTACACAGCTGAGGCTGTGAGGAAGGAAAATTCATCAAGTCTCAAGTATCTGCTCTCTTCTGGCTCGCAAGTAAGTGACATCAACAGGATGTGGGGTTTCGGGCTGAGCCTGCAGTCCAGGGCAATGAATTAAACGACATGACGCTTTGGAACAGGGACCTATTTTCATAGGAGTTCCCCAACAGCTTTTGGGGGAGCCTTTAAACAAATGGATTTAGCCTTTGGGGTTTTCTGTTAGGTTGGCCTTGCTTTTCTAACATCCTGTCCTTTGCCAAAATCTTTGATCCCAGAAAGTTAAAGCAAAGCCCGAGGAGGCAAGAGTCCAAGAACATATGGAAGCCTAAGAGGTTCCTGTGCTGCTCTTTGTCTCTGTCATAATGTACATCCTTTCAGGCTTGACTTTCAGGAAGTGACCTTTAGCAGAGGGTCTGTCACCCTTGCATTTGACAGCTGTGGAGATTCATTCTCAACAGAGCAGCAGATACAGGTTAAAGGGGCAGACTGGTTGGCTTGTTCTAGTTTTCGTGAGGGGGGAACGATATACCATGGGAGGCCGACTCTCCAGAAATGGCTATTTTGTTATTGTTCAACCTCAGTGAAAACTAGATTGAGATGGGTCCCAGGAGGAGCAGAGGAGAGGGATTGAGGAGAGTCTGAGTACAGAACAGAGGTGATTGTTGGCATTTATTTAGGGACGTTGCAGAGTTGCTTTTTAGAGGGATATTTTGGAAGCTATTGGGGAGGAGTAGGGATGAATGCCTTTGCAGCCCTGGGAGTCGGCCTTCTCTCGTTTCCTATACAGACGGGTGTCTCGTTATTGTAGTTAGATGCCCCTTAAATGCTGCAAACTTTCTTTCTGGATGTACGCAGGGTGACTTTGGGTGTTAATGTGGCCTCACAGGCAAGGGGAGATGAACGGTGATGACCTTAGTAGTCCTGGCGCCTCTAACCCCGCTGTTGTCAAGCCTCTGACCCTTTTATGCTTTCGACGTGTCTCTTAAACTTCAAGTGACCTATATTTAGGAGATTATGTAAAAAGGATGGAAATCAAATGGCCTTTTTGCTCTAAGGTCAGAGTTCTGCTGTGCTTGATAATGCCACTCTGATCTCCAGGACCCTGTCTGTCTAGATCTATGGTATCTGTCAACTAGCTTCCCTTTGCACTTGACCTTTTGCTTGCCTGGACCCGTGGTTACTGTCAGGACTCTAATCTCTCAGCATGTCACCTCTGGCAATTTTTTTTTTTAAATCTAAAAAGCCTAAGACTCAGACATTCCAGATTCTATGCTGGCCCATTGCAAAGGCTTTTTGAAATGAAAAAATGAGAAGGCAAGGAAATGGTTTCAAGAGGAAATTTCAAACAAATTACAAGACCAATGATGCAGCTGGACTTGGTACAGCAGTTTGTCTGGCTGAAGCTTCTAGAAGACACTGGGAATCATAACTGAATTCTAATAGATCTGGGTGAAACAGAGAGAGTATTAGTTCCAGCTCCCTGTTTGGGGGCAGATGACCCTCCAACAATCAAAGACAGATGCTTATCTCTTGTCTTTTTGAATTTCTGGGTGTGTTTTCCTTTGATTTTTCTCATTTTGATATTTTATAACCCTGGCAGCCAAGAAGTGCTTCCTCATGTCCAGCTGGAATCTTGCTACTTAATTTAAAAATCTATTTTCCATCCCGTGCCAATTTTGGTTGTTTTTTTATGGATCCTTTCCAGATGTGCATATGGTTTTCACAATGTGGTGAACCAACTTGGATATGATACTCTAATAAGGGTCTGACTGCTGCAGAATGTCTTGGAACCATCGGACTAGGAGTCAGAAATACCCTAGTTCCCTGCCTGCCAGGAGCCAACTGTTTGACCTTGGGCAAGCTACTTCCCCGTCTGGACTTCATATTTTTCATCACTAAAGTGAGAGAATCAGACTACATGATCTCTAAGATTTCTTCCAGCTCTGATGATTGTGTTCAATATTTTGCTAAAAACACCATGCCTCAAACAATAAATCTTTGCTTAGCATGTAATTGATAGACAATAAATATTTGTCAAACTGAATTAAATAATAGGAATTTCCATTGAAGGTTTCTCTCAATGTGCACTAAACCTCAGTGTCCTCTGTCCCTCCCAGGAGCAACTCATCTCTTTTGTAGAAACAGAAATCAAAGTGCAGTGGTGACGTTGCTTTCTTCCAAAAGTATAGCAGGCACCCGACATTAGGATTCTCAGGTTCTACAGACAATCAGACTCAAACTGTTTCTAGTCACTTCTCTGCTGCTATAGCCAATCTATTAAAAAGCCTCTGTGATTCTGGAATGAAAACAAGTCCCCATGAGAAGGAGGTTACAAAAACATCCAATTATAACTATCCCTTTAAAAATAGATATTGACAAGGAGCCCCAGACAGAGTTGTCCTCAGCAAACTGAGCCAAACAGAACAAAGTGGCCACAAAGCAATGATAGGTGATTCCTCAGTAGTATCTTTGGGGCTATATATGCCTCTTAACTAGCTACTGAATAGTGTCGGGTAGTCAGTTAAGGATTTGGCTTGAAAGGTGAGGTAAAGGTAGAATTAGGACATAATATGTATTTTTTCTTTCTATGTCACAGAACTTACAAACCTCAGTGTCTATGTTTCTGAGGGATGGAGCTGACTCTCAAAAGGGAGAGTAGCACGTGGCCCTTAACAACCCTGGTCTCCAGCTGCTCCCAGAGAGACCCCTGGGGTGTGGTGGAGGAGTGTGGACCCGGAATCAGAGGGCCTGGGCTTCCACCCTGGGTCCCACATGCCCTGCCTGGGTGACCGTGGGGAAACCAATTAACCTCTTTCGAGCTTCAGGTGTGCATTAACAGTTACATGCGATAATATATGAAGCAGCAACCTCCTATCGTGTCTGACATGTGGGAAAAACTCAAGTGTTAGTTGCTTGTCCTGACGGTCCGAGATCAGGAGTGACCTGGGAACAAAGCAGCAGTGAGTGGGACATGCGCAGTCCAGGTGCTCCCAGCAACCCTGTTCAAACTGTGCAGAGAGCTCTTTCCCCAGTGTTGTGTTTTGTTTTGTTTCTCTAGGCCTGCCATAAGAAAGTACCACAAATTAGGTGGCTTATGGGATAGAAATCTATTTCCTCACAGGTCTGGAGGCTGGAAGGTCAAGGTCAATGCGTCTGCAGGGTGAGTGTACTCTGCAGTCTCCCTCTTGCTGTCCCTTCACATACATGGCTGTCCCTCCGTGCACTGGTGCCCCTGGCGCCTCTCTGTGTATCCTGTCCTCCTCTGTATAAAAGCACCGGTCAGGCTGGACGAGGGCCCACCCCACAGCCTCACTGCAACCTAACCACCTCTTTACAGGCCCTGTCCTCACAGTCACATTCTGAGGTACCTGGAGTCGAGACTTCAGTATTGCAAGGTTGCGGGAGACACAATTCAGCCCATGACACCCAGGAACTGAGTCTACATGAGCAGCCTCAATCCCACGGCCACGGGGGGCTTTGCCGTCCTGCTCCTGTGTGAACATGTATGAGATTCTGTGCTCAAGGCCGGGCCTCCTCCCTCCCCTCTTCCTGGGAGGAAGACTCAAAGGAGCATCTCCATTTAGACAAGTGACCACTTCTCCTTTCTTTGCAGAGATTCTTCACCTATTGTTGCCGAGTTTGAAAACAAGGAAGCTGAAGTGCCCGCTCCCCTGCTTCCTGGGGGAGGGGGCCCTGGGTTTTGGGGAATTCTTAAAACCACCCCATAAAATGGCTTCTGAGCACTGAAGCCCGTGCTGCTAGCTGGCCGTGTGAGGCAGCGGGACAGAGTACCACCCCAAGGACATGACACAGAAGGGGCTTCCCCTCCTCTGTGCTTTTCTGCTCCCTTCCCGCAGCACCCCTCCCGCACAGTGAGTCATCCAAAACCTCACACGCCCAGCGCTGTTAGGAACACGGAAAATAACTGCAGCCAGAGGCATCTTGGCCGCCCCAACTCTCTTCTCTCTCTTTCTCTCTTTTATTGCTCATTTCCCAAATCTCTTTTCTCTCATCATTTCCCACCCCCATCCTCCTCAGGGCTTAATTCAGGTATCTGGCAACACTGGGTCTTTGTCAGTCAATGTCTCAGCGCTCATAAAATTAGTGTTTACCAAATTAACGGTTATATCACGGCCTCTTCTGTGGACTCAGAGTACTGTGTTTCCTTCTTAAGGTACGATCACTTTCCTTGTTGTACCTAGAGTATTAGCGAATATCTGGACTACTAGCTTCTCATGAGCAGGGACGATACCGTAGCTTCCATGGTCGATGCTTTACACATAGTAATGCTCAAAACACTTTTTGGAGAAAGCAATGAAACTTTTAAAAATAATATTACTCTCTGAAAAGCTTAGACCTGTAGTTAGCTTTAAAGAAACTTGGGAAGTCCTCTCAATGACCTAAACCTGGATTCAAAGGTGCGCTACCAGTACAGATGTTACCAGTTACTTTGGTGATGCAATTTGAACCACTAAGCTTAGCCATAGGTATAGTTTACTTTAAACAAAACAAAACAAAACAAACATGACTTCTCTTGATACCAAACTATAAAGCAGATAATCATATAAAGTAGTTTTTGTAGACATAAATGCCAAAGTAAAATGTACCAGCTTATTAACGCAATATGATTTTATCATGTTTATCTGTTTTCAAAAACATTTTTTTCTCTCTTGTGCCTTTGTTGTTAGAAATACCCTCTTAAATACTTGCTCTGGTACTGAAGTCCCTGAAGTTTCGCTGAAGTCAATGACTTCAGCTAAACAGATAGGGCAGTGGGCTCTGACCGTCTCCTAATCTTGTTTTTTGCTTTCTCTCCCACTCTCTGCCATCAGAAGAAGAGGAGGGCAATGAGAAGATAGAGCATATCTCGATTTTCCTTCTCTTACTTACCTTTATTATGCTTGTTGTCACTTAGTAGAAATAGAAATTGAAGTAAAAGGTTGGGTACAAGTGTGCAATGTGTACTCATTCATTCAACAAATATTTAATAAATACCCACTATATACTAGAGATTCTGCCAGATATAGTCACTACAGAGATGAGAAAGTCACAGTTCCTGCCTGCAAGAAGCTTGGTCTATTGGGGAGTAGGAATGCAACCAAATCATTTCTTTATACTGAGATATTAGAAATATATATAAAGGGCTATGGGAGTACTGAGGAAGGGTCTGTCTCTCGGCATGAAGAGAAGGAAGCTTAGAGTCATTGGAACTAGGCCTTGCAGGCTGACATGAGCTCTGTTAGATGGGGGAGTGGTAAGGACTGTCTAGAGCTAAGCTAGCCAATGTGGTAGCACTAGCCACATGTGGCTATTTAGATTTAAATTAATTAAAATTAAGTAAAATAAAAAATTTAACTTTTCAGTTGTTCTGGCCACACTTCAACTGCTTAATAGCTGCATCACTGTATTGGACAGCACAGATATAGAACATTCCCACTACTGCAGAAAAAGTTCTATTGGACATGTGCTTGAACAAGCTCTCCAAGACAAAAAAAAAAAAGAAGAAATTTTTATGGCCAGAACTGTTCTGGAAAAAGGGAACAACATAATCCAAAGCTCTAGGACATGAAAATCCATATCATCTTTGGGGAACAGTAAAAATCAGAAGGGATTAATTGTTGAGCTTTCTTTTAAAAAACAGAAAATTCTTCTTGCTTCTGATCAGCATAACAGATGCTAGCAAGTTTATTAGACATTCTGGAAAATTTCAACACAGTGGCCTAACAATAGCACTTCTCTTGGTAGCTCAAGGTGACTTTAGAGAAATATGTAGCTTTATAAACTACCTGAATTAAAGGGATAATTTATTTTCCTGCAGAACAACTTTTTGAAACAATATTTTAAAAGGAAGGAAGAACTTCTTAAGGTTTTAAAACGTAAGCATATATTTAACCTCAAAGCAGATCTGTGAGGCAGATATTATTGTTTCCCCCATTTAACAGATGAGAAAATGAAGACTCAGAGATGTTAAGGAACCCGTCAGGTTACTTAGTGTCTCTGCTCATTCAGTAGTGGGGTAATAATTGGAAACTGGTCTTCCTGTTCCAGGGCTTGTGCCCTTTTCCTCAAATGGTTTCAGGGCACTAGCACAGCCTTGTCTACAGCTCCAGAGGGCATAACCACACAGCCATCACCATGTGCCCTGCTAGTACAAAGTAGACCTCCCCATGCCAGCATTCTCAGTGAAGATTCAAGCCACCTCTCTTCTAAATGTAAAGGCACCTTCACTAGAGAGGCCAGGGCTTCTGTAGATCAGAGGTTCTCAAAGTGACGTCCCAAAGCGAGGTCTCTAGACCAGCAGAATCATCTGGGAACTTGTTCGAAATGCAAACTACTTGGCACCTGGACCTACTGAATCAGAAGTGCTGGGGTTGGGTCCAGCAATGTGTGTGGTAACCACTCCTCAGGGAGATTCCGATGCACATGAAAGTTTGAGAAACTCTGCTTTGCCCTAAAGGATTTTTACATCTGCAGTAAAGTTAAAATGAACACTAGTAGAAGATTAATAAGAAAAAGAAGGCAGTAAAAAAAATGGCCAACTGGTAAGAAGTTACAAATAAATAAGGGGAAAATCTAGAATCAATCCTGTGGTGCTGAATTAGAGTCAGATATATCAGTATAAACTCGAATTTATTTTAATATATGTAGGCAGATAGATATAAGACATGCAGATGCGTGTGCATATGTAGGTTGTTACATATGCATAAATATATTTCCTACCTCTGTCTGCTGGGAGGTACTAAATGCAGTGACATCCCAGTAGCAATGAGCATACCCAGCAGCCAGATTTTGGTTTCTAATTATTATTCTCCAATAAAAGAAACTTAAGGCCCCTTGGAGAAATGGCAGATTCTAGGGGGAGCAGGAAAAAACAAGATAAGCCTGGAGCATCTTGCAGTTTTAAAGGTCCTAAGGAAAACAAAGATGTTCCAAGGAAACCAAAAATGAGGGTATGTCAAAGAACACGGGAGCCAGTCTGAAAGAGCTCCCAATGGCCAGAGCCAGAACAATTTAAACAACAAAATAAATAGTCTTGTTCTGTAACCCCCAAAATAAAATAAATATCCACGAGTTCATGCTTAAGTAAATGACTGAATAAATAGAGGGGAAAGGGACAAATATTTTTTACAGAAGAATTTTAAGTATTAATAATATAGGTAGACCCTTCCTTCTTCAGGAGGTGGAGCCTGAATCCTCCTCCCTCGAGTGTAGGCTGGACTCAGTGATTCACTTCTAAAGAATAAAGTATGGAAAGGAACAAATAGCAACTTTGTGGAGTGACCTGGCAGACACCGTCTTGCCCAAGCAATGAGGGTTAGCACCACTAGTGATGTCCTGTGGATATAACGTGCCTCTGATAAGATGAAGAGAGGGCCCACACCTCTGTGGTATTATTTCCAAAAACCCATAACCCCAGCCTGAGTACGCAAACCCATCAGACAGACCCACATTGGGAGATAGTCTACAAAAATATCTGGCCAGTACCCCTCAAAAGTGTCAAGGTCTTGAAAAATAAAGTAAGACTGAAAGGCAGTTCCAGACCAGAGGAGACCAAGGAGACAACGTGGCACCTGGATGGGATCCTGGAATAGAAGACGAGCATTAGTGGGAGGACTTGTAAAATCCAAATGAGGTCTGTAGTTTGGTAATGATAGTATACCAGCGCTTATTTCTGGGTTTTGATAAAGGCACCCTGATTACATAAGACGCGAACATTAGGGGAAACTGAGTGAAAGGTATACAGGAACTCTCTATACTGTCTTTGTGATATTTCTGTAAGTCTAAAATTATTCCAAAATAAAAATTTATTAAAATAAGAAAGATAGCTTGGTGAAGGTAAGAGAGCTCAGCAGGGCCCAGTATTATGTGCTGCCCTGGTAGCCGGTAAAACTGGGCGCGCCTCAAATGGCCTGACTTCAAGTTCTGCTCCCACTGCTGCGGTGGCATCCCCTAGCCAAACAACCCTCCTTATCCAAGGGACCACACATGCTTCCTGCTTACCCCTGAGTAGCAAGTTTCAGTTCCCTGTCAGCCTGTGGATATTCAAACGAGACAGTCACAGCCTCCCATGGCAACCAAGGGGCATCCCACCCTCTGATACTACAAAGCCTGTGTCACTCAACCCCTGGTTGTTCACCTCGTTATCTGGTTTAACCCCTGTGTGGTCCAGGGTAGCATATAGTATTCTCCTTTCCCTGGATATGAGCATATGTGGCTAATAAACTGGCTGTCTCATCTGTCCAGGGTTGGGTGTCACGTGTTCAGCTATCCCATGACCTAGGGTGGGAACCCCTCCCTCCCCCTCCACTGAAGAAGGGGTGATTAAGACAAGATGCCTGAATTCTCACCCTGGACCCCAGATGTGCTACAGAGGGCTGTCTCCCCGGAGCTGCTCTCTGGGTCAGAGCTGATCTTTCCTTGCTCAGGGTTAGGAGCTCTGAGCAGGGAAAGGACAACACGGTGAAAGCTGGAGATGAGAAGGAGGAACATGGTGACAAGAAGACAAAGGAAGAGAAGCCGAGGAATGAAGAAAAGGATGATGAACTTCTAGGGCTCCACGCAACCCTCAGGATATGCCAAGGGGCTTTAGGGGGCTTTAGGCCAGTGCTGACTGCCCTACCATGCAATGGGCACTGAATTGGGTGTCACAAGCTTGAGAGCTGGTTCCCAACCTGCCACCCAGCTGTATAGCCTAGGACAGGTCTCCCAACCTCTGTGAGTCTGTATATCAGCCCATAAGTGAGTCTAACAGGACCTGTGTGGTCCCTACTTACAAACTGGGTGAGACCCCAGTGTAATGATGTATTTGAGAGTGTGTAAGAAGTGCAAAATATCATACCTTTTTAAAACATATTGAACAGATTGCTCTCTGGAGCAGGGAGATTATTAGAGAGTACAGGAGTAAGGGTGAGACGATATGGCTTCTGCTTTTAAGAAAGCTGTGATCTAGTGGGAAGGACCAACACAGCAGAGGTTGTGACAGTCCCAGCAAAGTCAGAGGTTCCGTAGGAAAGGTGTAAACAGAACACTGCAACTGGGAAGATTTGCCCTGGGAGTGAATGGGCATTCCACAGAGGAAGTATGATATGAACTCAACCTTGAAGCCTGAGTAGTTATAAAATGTTATGTGGGGAGACGCCAGTGGGTTTGGAATCGACAGAGTGGTTCAAATACTGATATCATTACTTACTAGTTCCGTGAACTTTGGCAAGTTTGAATCTTTCTGAGTCTTGGTTGCCTCATCTTCAGAAGGGGATAATAATATCTATAGTCAGTGATGAGAATCAAATGGAAAATATAAGTGAAAGTGCTCCCCAGAGTGGCACATAGTAGGTGCTCAATTAGTGTTGGCTGAGTCCAAAGTATTTATTATCATAAGGACTAGACCAGGTTTCACTGGACACAAGTAGATTAAGAATTTGACCTATCCCAGAGATTTCCCAGATGTCATCGGATTGGTCTGAAGTGCTTCCCTGAGAATGCTTTTCATGCCAGCAGCATACGAGCCTTCAGGGCTGCCTCATGGATAGAAAGTGGCCCATGGGGCGAGGCCTGGCCAGCTGGGGGCTTGGTGATCACAAAATTGAGGCTGCTGGGTAAGCTTCCCTTGTGGGCCATCCACTGTGGAGACTGGACAGTGGAAGTGGGCACTGCCTTCATAGCCCCCCACGTGGCCTGAGTGGCTTGCCACCTCTGCAGGTGGGTCCACTGGGTCATCTCAAGGCCATCTGAGCTCAACACATCTTCTCTGAATGCCTCATCTCCAACACCCACCTGCTGCCACTTCAGCTCTCCCCATCAGTGGATGGCATCTGCATCTTCCAATGGCTCAGGCTCATTCCTTAGAGTTGACTTGAATCCTCTCTTCTTCACCCTCCTGCCCCCCCACCCCACTTTTCAGGAACTGTTGTTCACTCCACCTTCAGAGGATAGCCAGACTGACCACTTCCCACACCTCCGCTGCTGCCCCTGAGTCCAGACTCCATCATCTCCCGCCTGGATCGTGCTCCAGCTCCCTAACTTGCCTGCCTGCCTTCACCCTTGCCACCCACCACGCAGCCTGCTCACAAGGCGGCAGCTGATGGGCCCTACTGCAAGTGCGATCATTTTAGTCCTCTGTTTAAAATCCTGCACGTCTCCATGTCACTCAGAGTAAAAGTTAAGGTCCTTGCAATGTCCTACAAGACCCATGCGACCCCAAGACTCAGTTTCTGTTCCCTCTGCACCTTCCCACCTCAGGCTCTCTGCTGCAGCCACACTGGCCTCGCTGTTCCTCGGGGCCTTTGCTCTCCGGTGGCCTCCGCTGCTCGGAAAGCCTTTCCTCCAGATATCCATGTGCTGACTCCCTCGTTCCTTCACATTTTTGCTCAAATGTCAAGCTCTCAATGAAGCTTGTGACAGTCCTATTTAAAATAGTAACCTGCACACCTCCCCCTGCCCCCAGTGTGCTCCATCTCCACTTCTCTGTACCCCTTCTCACAGAGCACTTGTCACCTAACAGACGGTTCAAGGTACTTATTGTGTGTGTTGTTTGTTTTCTGTCTCGCCTCACTAGGATGTAAGCCAATGAAGACAGGGAACTTTGTCAGGCCTGTTCACTGATGTATCCCAAGTGCCTACAACACTTAGTGGTTGCTAGGAAATATTCATTTGCTATTTGTGTCCCTGGCCCCTCTGTGCCGCTGGACGGAGTAGGTCTATTGTACACAGGAGTCAATCCAGGCCTGGGTTAGCAGCTCAGCTTCCCTTAAGGATCTCTCAGTTAGGTTCTAGGACTGACTTGCCTAAATCCTCAGCTAAAGCTGGAGGCTCAGCCAGGCATGGACCTGGTGAGCTGACTCCAAATGTGTCCTCTATTGCCCTGAGGGTCCCAGGTTGAGAGAGGGTTGCAACAGGTGGCTGGAGCATCCAGGAAGGGACCCTGGCAGGAAGTGGCTGAGGACCTTTTGTTTGTTCTGTGTGGGGAGTTTAGCATACCCGCAGGATATGCCTGGGACTGGCTGTCCCTTTTCAAAACTGCTACCCCCACCCCGCGTCACCCCCACCAGCTACACGGGCCTCATGTGGGCGTCTCCAGTGCTTCAGTAGCTGAGTGGGATGGGAGGGTTTCCAACATTAGAGCTGAGCTTGCTAACGAACGGATTCTGGACTCTGAATTGAGCCTCCAAGAGAGGGACAGTGCTATGGGCAGGGGGGTGGGAGCTCTGGGCCCCCTCACCCCAGCTGCTAAGCCACGAGTTTTCATCTGCTCGAAGGGAACAGTTAAGCCTGCGCTGTCTCCCTTTCCATGTTCTGAGGATCAAGTGAAATAATGTATATGAAAATGTTCCCCAAAGAATAAAGAGCTTTGGTAGGATAAAAAATTGCTTTTATTCCAAGTGATAAGTCAAGGGTGAGGTTTCTAAGAAATCATTTGTGTGGAGGCTGTTATTTTAAATCCTGTTTTGTTTGTTTGAAACAACATGCAAGACAAATCTGGCCCTGCTCTATCGAGAGAGAAAGAGTGGCGTGTGCTCTGCAGCTCCCCTGTCACCATCTCTCGTGGCACAGCAGCCTCTCCCACCTCGCCCGGCCTCATGGGGATGTGCCACATGCTGGTGGGCGGGCGCCCTCCACCCGGCATGGCCCGCGCATGCCTGGGACGGGGCTGCGGCTCTGCCGAAGGCAGGATAGGGCTGCTTGGTCATGAGGGTGACTCACTCGCCCCCAGAGTGGCTTTGGCCCCACTGGGAGGCAGGGGACAGTGGGCCAACCCCTTGGTTTGTTCAGGTCCTGAGTCGGGAGCAGTAGGAACAGAGGAAGGAAACTAATATTTCTAGGGTGCCTGCTCCGTGCCAGGAGCCAGCACTACTTTATACCTCACAACAAACCTGCGTCTCTCTAAGGTATTATTATTCCTATATTAAAAATTAGAAAACTGAGACTCAGAAAGGATAATAACCTGTCTCAGGCTCATTAATGACTGGAGGCGCGGCACTGGGACTTGGGTCTGGCCGGCTTTCCATGGCACTGTGCTCCCCTTGCACAGAGCAGGGCACTGGGCCCTTGCAGGCGCAGTCTCCGGCAAATCGTTTAACTTCTCCCATCCATTTCCTCAGTTACAAAAGGCAGCAATGACTTGTCCCTCACTGGGTGGTAGTGAGAATCAAGTGACATAATGTGTGTGGGGTGATCTGAAACACGGAGCAAAACCTTACATGCAAGCAAGGAATGGCTGTGACAATTTTGAAAGTGTTGTTTTCCGCTGGGCATGGTGGCTCACGCCTGTAATCCTAACACTCTGGGAGGCCAAGGCGGGAGGATCACTTGAGGTCAGGAGTTCGAAACCAGCCTGAGCAAGAGTGAGACCCCATCTCTACTAAAAATAGAAAGAAATTAATTGGCCAACTAAAAATATGTAGAAAAAGTTATCTGGGCATGGTGGCACATGCCTGTAGTCCCAGCTACTTGGGAGGCTGAGTTAGAAGGGTTTGCTTGAGCCCAGGAGTTTGAGGTTGCTGTGAGCTATGATGATGCCACTGCACTCTAGCCTGGGCAACAGAATGAGACTCTGTCTCAAAAATAAATAAATAAATAAATACATATATACATCCATATAAAGAATGTATTGTTTTCATGTGGGACAGAAGTCTTCAGCGAGTCGCTCTCTTCTGGCCCAGAATCTGCTCGGCCCTCCCCATCCCTTAGACTCCCACTGCCCCTCGTCCAGCTGGCCCTGCCCTGACCTCTTGTAAATGGCACAGCCTTCACCCAAAATGAGCTCTTTGCCACCTCTCTGCCAGTCTGGGTCTCTCCCACCTTTAAAACCTGCTGCACGCAGGGTCCTTTCCCTCAGGGGAACTGGTGCAAGCGCCCTTCATCTGCTTCCTAAGCACGAACATGACTCTTCCAGGAGGGTATCGGGTCCTGCGGGGTTGAGGTCATGGTCCTGTGCTCTTTGAATGTTCCCATACTACCTCGTGCAGTACTTGGGACCCACGAGATAAACATTCAGAAAATGTTGAAGGAGGAACTGAGCCAGGGAATTGGGTCCATCCCTCTGCTTTCTCGAGGTTGTGGCAGGTCACGGAAAGGCACAGCAGCATTTCCAGTTCGCCTCCTACAGCCGTCAGCTCGCTCCTGGAAGAGGTGGCTGCCGGCCTGCACTCCCGCGAGCCCAGCTTGCGCCGGCAGCCACTCCTCTCTGCCTGGCCAGACTGCTCTGTCCTCGCAGTGCTGCCTTGCTCAAGGACTCTGACCTCTGATCTCCCCTTCTGTATACCCTTCTCATCCTGTGGCTCTGGGCACTTGCTTATGCCCTTGGCTAGTTTTCCAAGAATACTGAGAAGAGAGAGTAGTGTTGGTGGCCTTAGGCATGCAGTGGGCACTCAGTACCTACGCTTTACCAGGACTGGATGTGAGTCTCAAAGAAGGGTCAGCTGAAATCCGCAAACCCAGATTGCAACAGCTTCCCTGGTGCTTTTTAGTATTCAGAATGAAGGTGCAGGTCCTTTGAGCAAGGGAAAGTAACGAAGAAAGACTAGCCTCGGTGCTGGTCATGTTGGTCTGAACCCTGCTGCCGGGCACGTTACCGCGTCTCTCAGAGCCTTGATTTCTTGATGGTGCCTTGCAGGTGATCAGAACATAGGCATTACAGGGTTGTCATGAGCATGACTTTAAATTCCATCCCAAATTGTGTCCCCAACCCCACTGTTCAGGTCTCAGCTCAGGATGTCACCTTCTCAGAGAGACCTTCCTCACACCTTAAGAAGTCCACAATATGGTTGTGTATCATAACACCCTGATTAATTTCCTTCCTAGTACTTCTTAAAGTTATTTGTGTACATATGGGTTGTCTGTTTCCTAGTAGAATGTAAGCTCCACAAGAACTGGGAATATGTCATTCTTATTCACCATTGTATCTATAACTCCTACATCAGTGCCTGGCACTTAGTAGGTGTTTCATAATTTTCTGTTTCATTTCTTTCCCTTTCCTCAGTACCTAGCACATTGTCAGTTTCAGAGTCAGAGAGATAAAGGGTCTTCTGGAACCCACTCATAAATCTGCTGCGACCACACGAAGGGTGGAGCGTGCACATGTCAGAAGCAGCTCCCACAACATAAGAGCCTTTCTTCAGAAAGAGGCAGATTGGGGTGGGGGCGGGGGCAGGGGCAGGTGCTGGTGACCTTTGCATCTGAAGCAGCAGAACAGATGCCCCTCTTACACCTCATGAGCTGGGTTTGGGGTGTCCTCTGTCTCTGCAGCTGGGTACCTGGAGTCCCCAGGCCAGCGGGGGAGGTCTGGGCTGTTTCCACCCAACCACTCAGAGAGTTGCAGGGCACAGGCATTTCTGGCAATAACAGCCTGGTCTTGCTCCCTGCTGCCCACCCTGCTCCCACAGGGCCTCGGTAGCCAGGCTGTGCCATACCTGGAGTCTATCTTGGTCACACTGCAGTATGCTGCCATATGGCCACCAAGGAAGGTGTAGAGCTGTGACCTTTCCCACCCAGTGCACTGCACTCGGGCAACGGGTATATGTGTGTGTGTGTGTGTGACTGTTTTTTGAGAGAAGGAAAACAGGAAAGGACAGAACAGCAGAGAGGGGGGAAAGGCAAAGGCAGGGGGAGGAGAAAAGGAGAGGGCAGGAAGGTGGAGAGAGAATTATTGGATCAAGGGACTCCTAAAATTTAAATCTGGGACATCAATCCATGAGTGGATTAATAAAACGTGGTATATATATACCAGGGAGTACTACTCGGCCATAAAAAAATGATGAATGAATACCACTTATATTGACCTGGATGGAACTGGAGACCATTCTTCTAAGTGAAGTATCACAAGAATGGAAAAACAAGCACCACCATGTACTCACCATTAAACTGGAACTAACTGATCAACACTTATGTGCACATATGGAAATAAAACTCAATGGAAATCAAGCCGGTGCGAGGGGGGAGGAAGGGATGAGTGAATTCACACCTAATGGGTATAATGCACACTATCTGGGGGACAGGCACAATCATAACATTGACTCAAACCGCACAAAAGCAATTTACAAAATGTTTGTACCACCTGTAATACCTGAAATAAAATAAAATAAATAAAAATGTTTAAATCTGGGAATGGTTTGAGCTGATACAGAGGACCCATTTGAGAGGGAGAGTTTGAAAATACAGGAAAAAAAAAGACTAATGAAAGCAGAGTCTAGGGTGACCGACTGTTCCAGTTTGCCCATGACTGTGGGGTTCCTGGGATGTGGGACATTCAGAGCAGAGGCAGACACCTGGGACTTCTGCAGCCAGGCATAGGCACAGGGGTAGCTTTGCTAGAGAGTGACGATGGGATGACTTCAAAAACTGCCTTTCCGCACACACCTTCTGAGGTTTTCCAGGTATTGAGCAGAGACCTGCTGGCCTCACCCCCACCTCACCTCCACCCCTGCAAAGGCAACATTCTCCAGGCTAGCAGTGTGACATGGGATGAGACAGTGTCTGAGACAGTTTCCAGTCCCTGTTGAGCTTTTTGCAAGTTGATGGGACAGGATGCTTGTGAGGGTCCTGATGGCCCTGGCTGAGGTCCAGTCTCCAGGGAGGGCTGCTTCAGGCTGCCATTGAAAGCCCCTCCCGGTTTGAGGGCATGGCTTTGGGACAATGGGCACTCACATGAGTACAGATGGACAAGTGAGTGGGTGAATACGAACGCTGCAGGACTGTCCTCCCTCAGGAAACCCTGCTGCTAAGTGGGGTCTGGGCTACTAGGCACTGGCCTGGCAGTGACAAGACTTCAATCTGCAGGCCACTGTGTGCTTTCGTCAGCAGGGGGCTAGAAGTGACAACAGCAGGAAATGGGGGTGGGGTAGGGTTGGTGAACTGATCTGATTTCTCAATTATTTCTTTCCACTAACTAATTTGGGCTGAGTGAGCACCTGGGGCTCTTTAGTTGTGGAGGAGGAGGTCCCAAGAGAGATGATACTGGCCATTCTTCAATTCGGGTAGGTGACAACTTGAGTGATTAATGTGCCTATGGAAATCAGATATCATTTTATTTATTTTCCAAGCTGGCAGAGCAGGTCATGCCAATTACATTAGTTTTTTGTTTTGTTTTTGTTAAGAAGCAAAGCAAAACCAAATATGTGTGGGTCTCTTGTGGCCTTCATGTGTGTTGGATGTAGGGGGAAGTGGTTGAAATCCCAAATCAATAAGGTAATTGAGTTATTTCCTTCTGGTGTTTAAGGCTATTACTTTAAGTGAACACAGGGCAGTTGGCTGTGTTTGCTCGGCTGTAATCAGCTTTGAACTCATTGGGCATATTGATCTCTTCCAATGCTGTTTGGTGTTCTTGAACTATCAACAGAAGTCTTCCCCTCCTCCTCTCCTTTCTCCCCTCCCTTCCTCTTTCAATCCCCAGGCTTCCAAAAAGCAGAAACTCACTTCTCTCTGCCGGCTGGGCTATAAGTTTTCCTCTCCACATGATCATAACTTGTTCTAAAAGAAAAATTTAATTTTCCAAGACCCTTTATACTTCTACACACACACACACACACACACACACACACACACACACACACAGACTCTATGCTTGACAATGTGCTTTTTAATATAGAGAAAAGCAAAAACAACTGGTCCACTATAGTCCTTCGATATCCTCGGGCAGGGAAGCCATTCCCAATCCAGCAAGACATTGTCCTCATTGAGGCTGCTCTCCAGCTCTGGGCAGCTCACAATCCCAACCTTTGTGATGGCCAAAGAATTGTGGCCTGTCCCTTTCCACTCGGACTCCACCCTGCTGGACCCCAAAGGTCACTGACAGTGATGTCACGGAACAGCATGCGTTCAGAGAGCCTGTCCCCCGAAGAAGCCCTGGAAACTGTTGTCAGATTCCAGAATACTGGTGAAGTTACCCCTCCTTCCACCCCACCCCCGGCCCCAAGCCCTGGAGAATTTCCCCAGCTTGGAGGTAGTGCACTAAGGGTGGAATCCATCTGGGCCTGAGCGGCCCAAGTGGGAGATTCCACACAGAGGGTGGGATGTGCTGCCATCTTCCCTGCTCTCCGTGTGTGCCCACCCGGGTGTCCATGGAGCCCTGGGCAAGTGGGGCCCTGATCCCCTCCCTCTCATCTACTTTATCCCTCTTCTTACACAGCTGAATTTTTCTCCACTTGCTTTATGCATTCGTTGGCTTTTTCCATCCCTTTCCCTCCTCCCTTCACCATCAGCAGAACTGACATGCAAATATGCACAGGCGTGCACACACGCAGGCATGCACACGCACACATACATGCGCCATTCCCCAGGCTTCCGCATGAGCCCAGCCCTCTGTGTAAGCGTTAGCCGCTTCCCAGCTCCAGGCTGGAAAAATCCAAGCAAATCCCGGCTGGAGCGGTGTCAGCAGTGCCGTTAACCAGAGTCTACAATGTCCCTTGCCTGTCAAAGAGAGCTTCTCCCTGAAAGTTTGGGGGCATGGAACTCACGGGGAATGTAGACACGATCTCAAAGAAAACAAAGTTTACATTAAAATTGCATTGGCTGCGCCCTATGTGCCAGAACTGCCCGAGGTATTTCACATGCATTATTCCCTACGATGGTCTCCACCACTCCAGGAGGCTGTGTCTCAGCTGCATTTTAGGGCTAAAGAAGCAGGGACGCAGCAGGGAGTCCAAACACATAGAGCAGATCAGAAACCAGCCCTTTTAACTCCAAATCTGAGACTCTTACTCTCTTGTAGTTTAGAAACTGCAATGGTACCAAGGATTATTAATATTTACACTACAGAAGGGGAGGGGAATACATAGGTGTAGGGGGATAGGGTGCGGGGGGCAGAGAGTCTTAAGGAATTTGGAGCCCAGGTAATGGGTGAGATGGAAACATTGTGTTTTCCTTTAGTGCCCGCCTCTCTGATACGTGTCTCTTCTTTTGGGGATCAGGGTCTTTCAAATGTACTCTGCCCAAGGCCTCCATTGTGGCTCCCCGAGCCCCACTACCCCACTGCTATTAGGAAGAGGCTTGTCTCCCCATCTGGCCCTACCCTCCCTTCCACTCTCTTCTCTGCTAGCTCCTCTCTGCCTTCCTCCCAGGCCCTCCACTCTTTGTTACTTACTGTGCCCCAAACAACCAGGTACGGTAGGACTCAAAGCTTTGCATTGGCCACACCCTTTGCCTGCCAAATGTCCTCCCTGCCACTCTCTCTGGTGACCTCCTATGATTTTTCAAATCCCAATTTGTGACATTTCCTGTTAATCCCCATTCCCACTTGTGTCCCCACAACACTTTGCACATCTGACCTTGCATTCCAAGTCTGCTCAGAGCTGTGTTTTATCAAGATCACTGTATTGGTCGGTAGAGTTGTTGGACGAGAGGCTAGTGACTGGGAGAACATCAGGAGTCTGTTGCACCCATTCCGGGGAGAGAGGAATTAGAGCGGTGGGTGAAAAGAAGAGGCCTGGCTGGAGGTGGAGAGAGATTCTGAAGATCGAGATTACCAGGCATGGAGCTGAGAGTGATTCCAGGATCAGATTGAGAGAGGCTACAACTTGCCCAAAGTAGGTTTCAGGAAAGTTTTACTCACTGCCAGAGACTTTCCTAGAAGACCTTTAGAAGATCCTTTCAACCCTTTCACTGATTCTGTTATAGCTGTGGCATTCTTTGGGTTGCTCAGAAGGCAGGAGCTCTAAAAATAGAAAGCATTATTATTACCAATTAAATTTCTTTCCACCCACAGAATTTTCTGAAAGTAATAAGAAGAGGAAGCCTGAATCTGTGCTCAAGTGTTCAAGGAGCAGAGATGCATTGTGAGGTGATGAAAGAAGAGGGAGGGTGTGGAGAAAGGGAGGGAGGGCAGGCAGGCTAGATGGGGGTTAGGGTAAGAAAACACTGATGCAACACACTGGTGGGTAAAGGGGCCTTTCAACAGGCACCAACTTTTCAAGGGAGATGCACTGGATATTATTAAAGCAGTAGAGTTCCTCCCGAGGCCCACTGCCTCAGCTGCAGCAGGACTGGGTGCAGGTGGAGCTGGGCTTTGTGCCTATCTCTGTGTGGCGGCAATGCATAAATGCATAGATGTTGACAGGTGTGCAGCCTCTAATGCCTTCACTCGTCTGCTCCCTGATGCATTTCATGCTCATAAAAACTCATCTGCAAGTCTGACTACAGCCTTGCAGTTTCTGAAGAGGCATCCATGGCAACTAAGGATCTGTAAGGTCATATGAAGAGATGGTGTGAAAATATGCAATTTTATATATGTCCATTTTCATTTTATTTTTTTAAAAGAGGATCCTTCAAATTGATTCAGCATCAGGTCCTCCAAACCTGGATTCACCCCTGTGACTCCATTAGAATACTTTAGAACGATTCTAATGCTCTTTCATACAACATGATAAAGTCCGAGATAGGTACCATGTGTTTCTGGTGTCTTCTCTTCTTCTATATGGCTCAGTTCATCGTCTGGGTGCCCTCCCCAGTCATCTCTGCAGGTGTGTTCTCATCAGCATGAAATACATCAGGCTGCAGGCTTGAAACCTGGCTCTGCTAAGAATTGGCTTGCGCTACTTGCCTCTGAAATTAAATTATTCCAAATTGTTATTTGTTCATAGGTAAAAAGTGTGTTAAATAAAAACATTTTCACATGGTTCAACATAATAATTCCTCTGAGTTTTTTCCTCTTCTGCAAAATAAAGATAATAAATTCTGTCTCACCTGACGGTGGTGAGGATGGAATGAGACAATGTATGTAAGGTGTTCTTGTGTAGTTTCTTGCACATAGTCAATGCTCGATGAATGTTAGCGTTTGTTAGTGGTATTAGCATTAATAGTCGTTTTTCCCAAAATTGGCCTTCTTTTTTTCCAGGCTAACACCAAGTTGTCTCCCTAATAGTTAGGGAGGGGGAAAGCTATAGGGAATGCTCAGCTAACAGAGTCTCCAACACTTTCCTCATTGTCCTCAGGCTCCGTCTTAAACAACAATCTGCATCTCTTTATGATGATCATAACAGCTAGCACTCATCTTGTGCTTTGTTCTAAGTGCTTAATACAAATGAGTTCACTGAAGCCACACAACCCTCCAGGATGTGTGTAATTATTTTCCTTACTTGCCTGAGGTCACACAGCTAGTAAGTGACAGTTCAGATGAGGCTGGTTATTCCAAAGTCTGTGATTTTGACCACTAAGTCATATGACCTTAACCCAGCCCACCATTGCTTCCGAGTCTCTGGATTAGACCTCTTTAAATGATTGGCTCCTCTTGAATTTGTAGCCAACTGAAAACCATTAGACCTTTTTCTCCTGCATCTCCAGCCAGCCATCTCAGATTTGCAGGATATTTTGTATTCGGGATGTAAGAAGAGCACACCTGGGGGGGGGGGCTCTCATGGGCCTCCCCTCAGGGAGCTCTGTGCTTGAGTATGCTGGCCCAGAACTTCTATTTATGTAGGTTTGTGTATTCTTCACTCACTATTTAATCAATTCAAGTAATATATGCACAGGCTAAGCGTGGTGGCTCACGCCTGTCATCCTAGCACTCTGGGAGGCCGAGGCAGGAAGATTGTTTGAGCTCAGGAGTTGAGTTAGAGACCAGTCTGAGCAAGAGTGAAACTCCATCTCTACAAAAAATAGAAAAAAATAGCTGGGTGTTTTGGCATACACCTGTAGTCCCAGCTACTCTGGAGGGAGGCTGAGGCAGGAGGATCACTTGAGCCCAGGAGTTGGAGGTTGCAGGGAACTACAATGACACTTCTGTACCCTAGCCAGGGCAACAGAGTGAGACTCTGTCTCAAAAAAAAAAAAAAAAAAAAAAAGGAAATTGAGCCCCTGTCTCACTTCTCTCTTTATAAAAATATAATTTAAAAATATACATAAAATAATAAAGAGAAAAGTAGTATATGAACAGAGTTATAAGTACTTGAGCCATGTAGAACAATATAAAATCAAGAGTAAAACTGTCTCTTTCCCCTCTCTCACCTGCCCTTATGTTCAACCATTTCTGTTTCTTGTTCTGATGGTTATTTCTAAACTTTTAACTATCAAAATGCTTATATAGCTTTTTCTTGGTTTTTCAACTTTAAACAGTGCTTATTGATTTCTTACTATAAAAGAGGAAGACTTTAACTCATTTATAGTAACCTCCTAATTTTCCTTTTTTTGCTGCTTCATATGTAATTTTAAATAATATATTTAAATTTATATTTTAAAAGATTATCTTTCTTCATATCTCTGCTTCAGACAGAATTTCCTAATTCCACACTCTGAGATAAGGAATTCCCCCTTCGTACTGCAACTTCTGCCTGCCGTCCTATCACTGTCACATTGGTCAGATTGATAGTATTTATATTTTTTGTGTAATTACCATTAAGTCCTCTGTGTTTTGTTTATATGTTGATTTTATAAATTGGAAATTAATAAGTATTTTACATTATGATTATGTAATTACTGTTCTCTTCTGAACCAAGTATTGTGATTAGAGCCGTAGAAAAGCTAGTATTCTATAGCGTTAAATCTCCTCCATTCAAGGGAGAATGCTCCAAAAATCAATGTTAGATGTGTTCTGTGTTCATACATTCTGTCCGTGCTCAGAATCATGGTAACATTTTCCTTTTTGTACATTTGGACTGTGACTTTCCTTTATGGCTCTTTGTTAACTTTTCCTGGTATTGCTGTCTTTTTTTCTTCTTATTTACAAAACAATGTTACCATTTCACCTTATCAATAAGATCATCCAGCTTCTTACTCTAATTGCTTGTTACAGGACATTTCCTTGACTCTTGAAGACGTTCTTCTTAAAGAGCTCCGTCTTGCTTTTCTCATTTGCTCCATTACTTTCTAGACCCTCTAGAGAATTGCCACCGTAGGCTTCGATTCATTTCACTTCTGGCTTACTTCCACTCTTTTTGGGTCCCATGTTCTCCTCTTGGGTGTCTGTTTTGCTTGGCTGGAGTATGCTTTCAAATGGTCTTTACACAAGGGTACATTAGAGGTTAACTTTTTGGGTCTTTGAATGTCTAAAAACTCCCACTCCCATGATTGGCTTGGCTAGGATTTTAGGTTTAAGATCATTTTTCCTCTGAACTTTGACTTCTAGCACATAGTTTTAGTGATGACCATCTTATACTTGTTGCTTTGTAGGTGACCATTTATATTTTCCCTTCTCTTGGAAACTTTTAGGATCTTTTTTTTTTTTTTTTATCCTTGGTATTTCTAAACTTTAGTTAAGATGTGGATGTGGATGTGGACCCAATTTGTACTTTTTGTGGGCTCCAGGCATTTGTCGGCTTTTCTGTCTTTCTTTTATTATTTTCTCTCTTCCATTTTCTCTGTGCTCATTTTCTAGAACTTCCATTAAATGGATGGTTCACCTACTGGATTGACCCTCTATGTCTATTGAGTTTCTTCTGGTATTTTCCATCTCTCTCTCTCTTTGGTCTATGGGATCTGGAGGATTTCTTTGAATTTGTTTTCCAGTTGTTTTATTGAACTTTTTCTTTAGCAATTGTGTCTTTAATTTGCAACAACTCTTTCTTGCTCTCTGAATGTTTTATTTTTACAGCAACAGTTTTTGTTGTATTGATATAATATCTTTTTGAATCTCTCTGAGCATGCCAATTAAAATTATTTTAAAAATCCTCTTCGATTTTGTTCTCTCTGGGGTCAGTATTTTATTTATTCTTCTATATTCTTTTGTAATGCTGATTTTTCTCAAATACCCATGATCTTTGGAAGTTTGTTCATATTTCTTGAATGAAAGATTAAGTTGATTAATTTCTGAAGCCAGCATACATTTTCTTTGTGGTGTACACTCCTGTCTTCTCACCAGGCCTCTTTCCCAAATGGAATGCAGTTGAGATCACAGAGTCCCTGCCCTCATGCCAAGTATAGTCTTAGGGATGCAAACATCATACACATAATGGAATAAATAAATATAAAATTTTGATAAGAATCATGAAGAGAAGTAACAGGGCTTTATGGGGGAGTATAGCTGAGAGATCTAATTTAGAATGGAGTTTTGAGGGTGTCTTTTCTGGGAGGTGATAGTTATGCTGTGGCTTGACAGGTGGGTTGGAGTTGCCTGGAAGAGTGGGTGGAAGAGCCTTCCAAGCAGAGAGCATAACATGTTTAAAGGCCCTAGGGCAGGAAAGAGTGGTGTCTTTTAGGTACTCAAGGGAGACCTGTGTAGCTGTGACACAGTGACCAAGTGCAAGAGTATGTGAGGTTAGAATAAAAACAAAACAATACAAAAATAGCCAGATCTGGGTCCTGGGGACTTCAAAGATCAAGTTACAGGAAGAGAGTTTATTTCTCAGTGTAATGATAAATCACTAAAGGACTTTAAGCATGGGAGTAATATGATAAAATTCATGTTTTATAAACAGCATTCTGGCTATTTTGTGGCTAATGGAATGGAGGGGTTAACAGTAGAAACAGGGAAAGAAATCAGGAGGTTTTTGCAGAAGTCAAGGCAAAAGAAGATGGCAGCACAAGGCAGACACATCAGAGGGGATGAGATGGTGGAGCAAGGGAGAAGATCGCCTCATGGATAACTCTTAGATTTTTGGGCATGAGTTACTTGGTGGATAGAGATGCCATTTGGGGATGGAGGACCCTGGTGCAAAAGAAAACAGATTTGGAGGGAAGATCATGAGCTTAGTTGGGTTATGTGAGGTGCGAGATGGTTGTGAGACATCCATGTGTGGATGTCTAGCAGGCTTCTTGATACTTGGATCTGGAGAGAATTGTGCCAGGGAGGCCAAAAGAGCATGCTTCAAAAAAGGAAAGGAATGGTCAGTAGTGTCGAATGCTGCCACACTGTCAAATAAACAATAACTAAGACACATTTATTCAAATTTGAAGCAAAGAGATTTTTGATGCCCTTGGAGAGAGTGGTCCTGTGAGAATGGTGGGCATAGAGGCCAGACTAAGTGGGTAGAAGGTGGGCAAATGGATGGGGATGGGTGCCCCTTCAAGAAGCATTGGCTGTGAAGGGGATGTGTAGCATATCACAAGCTTCCACATCAAGATTGTTCATTAGATTGTGCACTCCAGAAAGGCAGCAACTATTTCTTAAACTGTTTTTAGCCCTGGGGGCAGCATAGTATCTGGCCTCAGGTAATTTATTAAACCATCTTTATTGAATCTATTGGAATATACAAAGCCTTAATGAAGAGAAACATTCTACTGCTCCACTGCAGGCAGAACTGGCTCAGTGCTTAGCCCCCAGTGCTGTTGTTGAGACTGATCACAGATAACCGCAGACTGTTGACAGCCATGCTGGTGTAAGCCATCCTTAGCAACCCGACCCCTTGGGGGTCAAGGGCTGAAGGGTCCACTTGGGAAAGATTAACAGGATCCAGAGGATGTCTTGGTTAACTCCAGGAACTGGTTTTAGGGTTGAACTGTCCTCTCAAGATAAGAATAGCTGTGGATACTATCATGATTAGAAAAGGAGTAATTAAAAAATATCTGTAGACCTTCTGTAAATTTACTGAGTACCTGCTATGTATCGATCACTGTGTCATGTATGTCTGCATGTTTTCTCTTCTTATTTTTGCATCCATATTCCATAGATATGAGCATGAAAACTCAGAGAGGATAAGTATGTTTCCTAAGGTCAGAGGTGTTGTAAATAGCTGAGTCAGGATTGAAGCCAGGTCTTCTAATTCACTGGACACACACTTTATAAAGACACATGGAGATCTAGCAGGACAGAAAAGGACCAAGACAGGATTTAGTGGTCCAAGAATCTTGCTGGTGTGTCTTTTCAGTAATTTTTGAAGGATGTGAAAGGCAGATGGTAATTAAATGATGGGTGGGAGGGAGTGAAGGAGAGGGGTGGAGGAGGGACAGCTGAAATGATTGATTTATTAATGTGATGAGACAGTCTAATGTAATTCAGGTGAGTGGGCCTCTGAGGGCTCTGCCCAGGGGATGCTCATAAAACTGGTTTTGAGCTCCAACCTTTTTTATTTTTAATAAATCTTATTGTGTCTATTTAAGGTACATAATACAATGTTATAGGATGCATATAGATAGTAAAAGGTTTACTATGGTGAAGCAAATTAATATATCCATTATCTCACATAGTTATCCATTTTTCTTTGCTGTTGTTTTAGTGGCAAGAGCAACTAAAATCTACTCGTTTAGCATGAGTCCCATATACAGTACACTTCTATCACCTATAGTCCCATGTTGTGCATTAGGTCTCTAGATGTGTACATCTTACATATCTGCTACTTTGTATCCTCTGACCTACATTTCCCCATTCCCTCCCTGGCCCCGGTAACTACTGCTGTTCTCTATCTCTGTATATTTGAAATTTTTTTTTAGATTTCACATATATGTGAGATCACACAATATTTTTCTTTCTGTATCTGGCTTATTTCATATAGTGTAATGTCTTCCAGGCTCATCCATGTTGTGACAAAAGGCAAGATCTCATTCCTTTTGGGGCTGAATAATAGTCCCTTGCATATACGCACCACAGTTTCTTTATCCATCTGTCCATCAAAGGGCACTTAGGTTGTTTCCGTATCTTGGCTATTGCAAATAACACTTTGATGAATAAGGGAGCGCAGATATCTTTACAATATGGTGATTTCACTTCCTTTGGTTATATGCCCAGAAGAGGGATTGCTGGGTCATATAGTAGTTTTATTTTTAATTTCCTTAGAAACCTTCATACTGTTTTTCATAATGGCTGTACCAGTCTACATTCCTACCAATAGTGTACAAGAGTTTCATTTCTCTCTGCCTTTGCCAACATTTTCTTTTGACTGTTTGATAGTATTTGGATCCCACCTTATGGTTTTTTCAGGGAAGTGAGGATTCCAGGCTATTTTTACTCATTTTTGTTGTTGTTTTTCCTCATCTACTTGCTTTATAACATAAATGGCTTTTTGTTTTGTTTTGTTTTTGTTTTTTTTGAGACAAGGTCTCACTGTGTCGCCCCAGCTAGAGTTCAGAGGCATCATCGTAGCTCACAGCAACCTCAAACTCCTGGGTTCAAGTGATCCTTCTGCCTCAGCCTCCCATGAAAAATAAAATGTATGGAGGAAGTGGGTCGTGACTTTTGATATGCCAATGGCAAAAACAAACAATTCTGAAGACTAAAGAATATTTTTACTTAAGATATTAAAATGTTTAATTATTTTTCTCATTGTAAATATAATATCTGGTCATGGAAAATTTATAAAATCTTAAGAGGTTTGCAGAAGAAAATGAAAATCTTCAAAATCACATGACCTAGAGTTAATCATTGTTCAAATTCTGCTGTATTTCTTTCGAATCTAAAGAATGTTTTTGAAAAATGCAGAGCTACTTGAAATTCACACAAAATACTGAAAGGAATGGTAGAATGTTCCTTTTTTTCCTTGAAGGCATGTTAAATCTTACACTAATGAAGGAAAGGAAAAATCTATTGATAGTTTTTCTTTAAAAATTCATAGAAAAAGAGAAACAACAAACAAACAACAAAAAAAAAATTCATAGAAAAAGAATTAGCCACCCACGGCTCTACCTTCCAGTGGGCCCTACAGCCTGGTAGCCAGGAAGCTGTTTCAGTTTCCTAATCTGAATCCCTCTTCTTTATTTTAATACCCACCTCCTATCATCCTGGCAGCAGTAGAAATATCTATATTATTCAATAAACACAAAAAATAGTCAGATTCATGTGTGCCCAAGCCAAAATATAAAACCAAATAGGAACCAAACTGTCTTCATTACTGTGATTGGTCCAGGACCTTGGTTATATCTGAGGAAATAGCAGGAGGTAAAAACGAAAGCAAAAGTTAACCAGGAGATACTTAGGGACCACATGAAGGGGAAGCTCCTTTAATGACAGAATCATAAAAAATGTTTGTGAACAGATGTGCTTCTCTTTAAGAAAACCCAAAGCTCTCCCGTCTGGCTGGTGTCAAGCTGGGCCCGAAAGCTAAGTTATCAGACTCCCTAGAAGAAGCTACTGTGGATAAGTGCCCAGTCCAGTGTCTGAAACATAGAAGAACTCACCGGGCATGAAGGTCCTTTCTTTGCCCCATCTAATGTGCTTTCCATTACACCAACATCCGTCTAAGTTGTGCATCATGCTTGCAGATGGATGGGTAGTATTTTAATAAGGTAATGAAGTTTGATTTCGTGGACACAGACATTGGCATTGACCTTCTATTCATACTCACAGACTTTCTGGTTCTTCACACTGGTAGGACTCATGAAGAACAACTTCGACAAGAGGTAAAGGAGAACTTGTTAAAATCATCCATCAGTGAATATAAAAACATTGTGTTTCCTATTCTTTTGTAAAATCACAACCCAGTTTTATGCAGATTTTGCATGTGCTTATGTCTTTAAAAATCCATTGACTAGGGCTACCAGCTTAAGTACATGGGGATCCAAAATTGCAATAACACCTGGAAATCTGGAAATGTTCAAGATACCCTCCAGCTAGTGGGACCCAGACAGGAGAGGACACCCTGAGAGAGGAACCAGCAATACTGTGTGTTCATTCCCTCTGGTGCTCACATTATCTTTCCATGTCTGTGTTTTCCTCCACCCCCATCCTGCGTGCATACCACCCTCTTTTCCCATCTGCAGGCTCCCTATTCTTATCAAAAGCTGCTCCTCTTCTCCAGATCATGTAATGCCCGTTACCATGGCACCCGGGTACTTCACATTATTAAGACAATCTCTTTATTAGTAAGCCAGCTCCTCCCAGGAAGCCGGGAGCCTTGGAACCCAATTGACAAAATGATGAACCTGTGTGTTGGAGGCTTAGGGATTTGTCAGGAGGTCAGAGCAGACAGGTCCAGAGAACGTGAACCTCACACTGCACTCCTGGCCTGCACCTCACTGCCTAGAGACGGACTGAGACTCTCACAGTCATATTTTATTCCATCGCCGTTTCCTTTCATCATGCACTCACAATAATTATACATGTTACTACACTTCACATTTTACAAAAGGCTTTCAAACACGTCCCTTCTTTCAATCCTCACAATGTCCCTGTGAATTAAAAATTTTGCGCTCATTTTAAAGGCTGAAGAAACTGACATTCAGAGGGTTCTGAATGTTCAAGGTCATGTAGACACTCTGGCAAAGCTGGGACTCAAAACCAGACCCTGCACTGTCTCTACAACCACTTCCCTTATCATAGACAAACAGGCAGATAGGCAGGTAGACAGGCAGGCAGTTATATAGGTAAAGGATTCTATGCTATTTGCAGAATAGGTGCTTAATATTTGTTGATTTGTTGGACTAAATGTGTCTCTTTTTGAATCAAATAGAGTGTTACTGACTCACCATCACTAGCTTTGAATTACTTTCCCAGTAGAGGAATCGATTTAACTACTATTGTTTTTTGACCACCTACTATGAACAAAGCACTGTTTGAAGTGTTGGGGGAAGACAAAGAGTAGCCTACGTCACTTACACTCTTAAAGACAATGAAGGGTGGGTGAGACACATGCCATGCACACAAAGCTATAGTCCAGTGCAGAGTGTGATAAGTTCATCTGTTCACCAGCTATTTCTTGCCTACCAACAGTGTCCCAGGCACTGAGGATTCAGTGATGAATAAAAGAGACATGAGTCCTGTCCTCATGGAGTTTTCTATCTGTGTAGGAAAGCATGCATTAAACTTCCAGTTAGATTACCATGAATATTTAAGAATGGATGCACAATAAGAGTGTGGAAACATAGGTTCCAACTCTGGCCAGGATGGAAGGATGGGGGGCATGGCAGAGGAAGCTTCCTGCTGAAGAGACTTTGACACAGAGAGGTGGGATGACATGCCCTGTCCCTGAGAAGGGAACTGGGCTCCCTGCCTCACCACAATCAGGCCAAGCTCTGGCTTGGCATGGAGGCTAAGGTGAAAGCAAAAGGCACGAGGGATGGGTTTTTAGTAGCGGCAGGTTAAATATCAGTTTGTGGGTCTGCTTCACATTGAGAAAATCCGAAAGTCACAAAGCTAAGCTCGTTGCAGATTGGAAACGGAGGGGTACACGTGCTGGGAGGTAGGGGTGGGGATGGGAGTTTCAAGAGCAGGGAGAGACAGAGAGGTGGAGAAAGAGACATACAGAGACACACACAGAGAAGCAAGGCGGGGAGGCAAGATAGAAGGAGACAGAGACCACCTAGTTGGGGGGGCCCTTAGAAAGAGGTGGATGCAACCCCCTTAGAAAGAGGTGGCATCCAAAATGCCCAGAGAAGGATGCCCTGGGACTCAGCTAGTGGGGATGGGCAGAGGGGAAGACAGTGTTCCAGGAGGGGAAAGAGGCTTGTGCAAAAGAAGGGAACAAGGAATGGGCAAAATGTTTTGGGAAAGAGTATGCTGTGCCCTTTTCTGGAGACCGAAATGTGCTCGGCCATTTTCTGGAGGGCAACTAAAAAAAAAAAAAAGAAGTAAAATCTGAAATGTTCTCAGTCAAGTGGAGGGCTAGGGGGCTTGAGAAGTGTGATGGGGCCCCTTGTAGATACCCTGTGGGCAAAGGGAGAGCCCCGAAACGTCTTTGGTCCGAGGGGTCCCATCAGAGCTGTGCATCAGGAGCATCCGTTTGCGGGAGCGTGCAGGACGGTGGGAGGCAGCAGGGAGGGGCAGCAGTGGCCCCTCCAGCCTCCTCACGGCATCTTCCTGTCTGTCACTGGCAAACCCATCCACGAATGGGAGTTGTAAAGCAGTCCTCTGCCCACCCTCCCGTGGGAAAACGGGGATTCATTTTTAGTGCTAATCATTGCTTTTCTTAACTCTCAGGCATGACTGATCCCTCACTGAACTGTGGAGAGGGCATATCCCTGTCTCTCAGTCCAGAAGCAATGGATGATCAAGAACCACTTGTTGGATTCATTGAATTTTCTCCCGTTTTGCTTTTGCTTTGGTGGCCTCACGCCCTTGGAAGCTCTCTTCATCTGCCAGGGTGTCCAGGGGAGGTACCCTGTCACCACTGCCATCTCCATCTCTGCTTTCACAGCCCTTCCTGTCATGGCTGGCTGAGGCCTGCCAAGGATCTAGACCAAATACGTCAGTGCAGGACCAAGTGGCCTCTCGTGGGGGGTGGGGCAGAAAGCATAACGTCAACATCAGCCTCACACATAGGCTTTGATACGGTGTCAGAAAGGCTCCAGTTCCTAAATATCTGTGCCCCAGACTGCTGATGTGTCTGAAATTCCACCACAAGAGTCACTAATGTTTGGGCCATTTCAGAAATAGCGTAGCAACCTTAACAGCTGCTCATGGGTGAGGTCACTGGCAGCCAGAAAAGCCCTCCTCTCTGCAAAAGAATTGGTTTCTAATCTTGACCCCACTCATTAATAACTGTGACTTTAGGAAATTGGACTAACAAGACATTCATGCCAACTCTTTGGAGTAACTACAAGGGACCAATGAATAATCTCTGACACTGCAATGTGGCATATCTGATCAAGATGTGGTCTTCTGCAGATACCATTCTGTCAGGCTGTGATTCTCACATTTCATGCTCAAAGGAATCACCTGTAGAGCTTGTTAAGAACACACATGTCCAGGCACCTCCAGCCCCCAAGATTCTGATTCAGAGGGTTGGAGCAGGGCCTAGAAATCTGCATATTAACAAAGTCTTCCAGGTGAGTCTGAGGCAGATGGTGCCCAGACCCTTAAAGCAACCCTGCTGCAGGGGGAATGTCTCAGACCCCTCTTCCTCTATCTCCCACAGATGCTGTGAATTCTCTTCAGTGTCCCAAGGCTGATACCAGCCAAACTGGGTCTAGTTCCTCTTTTAAGGCTAATATGATACACTAAGCACAGAGCTTTCTCAAGCTCTGATGTTGCTAAACATTCTGATTTTAATGCCTTCTTTGCCTGCCCCAATCAACTGTTTGTCTACCTACAGCATTTCTGTTAGTTTTTGAGACTGGACAGGGTTACCTGAATGCTGGTGCTTGGTATGGCTCTCCCTCAATTCCTTCCAAAATGAAATGCTTTCTGGCCTTTTGGGATTACCTGCCTGGAAATAGGGATGTTTACAGAGGGGCTTATACGGTGTTTGGCTTTTGTCAGTAAGAGAACAATGTCTCTGCTGAGCACTAACTCAAAAGGCCTGCCCTGCTACAGAGAAAGTCATGAGAGCAAGACAAATTCTCATGATCTGAGAGCCAGCATCCTGTCTGATTGTAACCTTCTTGGATTTTGCTTTTAACAGTATTTTATACTTGTTCACAAATGGGCTACAAAAGCATGTTGTAAACTAGCAGGTGTTATACATCTAGGAAATTTCATTACTATTTTTTCTGTAATTGCAAGACCTTCTTATGAAGTCAATACCCTAGAACAGAACAAGGTCAGTTTTGCCTAAATCCTACCTTGTGCAATCTATATGCTTTGCCCGGTAGATCTTTGGAGGGGACAACATAGTGGCTTTTCCTGCTGTACAAAACCCATCCCAAAGAGCCCTTGAATGAAAATCAAGTCAAATATAACAGACATTTGCTGTTAGGTAAATATAGCTCTACAAGTGATGGGGGCCTTTTAGGTTGTGCTGAGGTTAATGGTGAGGCTCCTGACGTCCCTGTCTGCCCCACCCTACTCAGCTGCCAGCAAAGATAATCTGCCTCCCGCAGTCACTGGATGGTATATTTAGAGCTTCTTCCCCAAGAGTAAGTGGGATCTGAAAATAGACTGCTTTGCCTGTGTGTGATTGGGTTGCAGCCTCCAAATCTATACCTGAATACATGAAGACATGTAGCCAGTAGCCAGCACACAGTGGTTTTAAATATCTGTCTGTTCAACAGAATTCAAATGGCAATGACTTGGTCTTAGGGGCTGGGCTGTACTTCAAAATTTCTTCCTCTCTCTCAGGGACTTGAACAGGCTCTAAGGCTGACATCTACCTCTTTGGCTGGGACGCCTTGGATCTGGACCCAGTCTGGATTAGAGTGTCCCATATTTGCACTGCTGGCTCCTCTCTGGAGGGGACCAGATGTTTTCCCCCAGTCTCAGCCCCATTCTTCTCTCAGTATGATCACAGTTGTTCTGTATCCCGAGAGCTCCCGTGTGTGTTGCAGCTGTGGTTGAGTTGTTTATGACAGGGAGGGTTTTGTGATCATCATTTGGCTGGGAACTAAGAGATGGAGGCATCCAAGCAACTGTTTCTTCCACCTTAAAAATGTTAAAACGATGTCATTTAATTTGGAGTTGAGGGTAGTTATAAGTTACCCTTAAACTCATAGCTTATAGTTCCATGAGAGCAGGGATAAAGTCTGCCCTGTTCATAGTTGTAATCTCAGCATCCATTCAAAAAGTATTATCAAGCACTTACTGTGTACAAAGCAAAAATGCTAGATTCTTAGACAGTACAAAGATGAATAAGAGATTGTGCCTGTACTCAAAGGAAGATTCCAGTTTAATAAGTAGTTATGATAACAAAGAAAATTAAATTAGTGCTGTAATAAAGATTTAAGCATATTTTTGGGAAAGTAGTGGAAGTATTAACTATTTGTAGGGAAAGACTTCACAGAGGAACTGGCCTTTAATAAATAAGATTTTGATAGCAGAGGCAGTGGGGTGAGAGCACGTCATGCTGAGGGCACTGTGCCAGCAAACCTCAAGTCAGTATATGCTAAGTCTACACAGCAGATGGCTGTAGCCACCACATCTCCTGCTAAGCAAGAGCTTCTTGGGTTCATAAGCCCCGATTGTGTCTACTAGCAGATGGGCAAAGTGGATCTTATTGGTTCCTTAGAATTATCCTGGGAAACTGTTTCTCATTTTCTGCTGATGGGTCCTTCGTAGCTTCTTGTTATAAGAATGTTCTCTTGCCTTAAGTCAGTGGTTCCCAAAGTTGTCTGTGCATGAGAATCACCTGAGGTTCCTTTAACAGTTCCAAATCCCAGACCATAATCCCAGATCAAGTGAACAATCTTTGGAGTAGAACACAAGTTTCAGTGGTGTTTTAAGCTTCCTGGGTGATTCCAATGAGCAGACAAGTTTGGAAATCACTTCCTTAAGGCAAAAAACTCAGTCAGCTGGTTTCACCAGTGACTTGAGCTAGATGATATAAACTTACAGTTGGTTCCTAAGTCATAGATGACACCTTGTAAATATAATTTGTGCTATTGGACACATTCTGGCCTTACGGGAGGTCTCTGTTTTTGATGATTGTTGAGACAATTCTAATTTAAGGCTAATCAGCACTCTTTCTGGTTTAGGTGCCTCATTTCCAACCTCAGAGGGTCTCAGTCACCAAAATTCATGGGCTAATGCCAGTGTTGAGCCTGTTCACACCTGAGTCTGATTCCAGGAAAAGGAGCTCATGGAAATGAAATTTGGGCTGTTAAAACTATTGGGACCTAGGAATGGGCACACTCACTTCCTCATGTCCAGTGCTCTGGAGTTGACACCAGGAGACCTCAGCATAATCAATGAACTTTTATTCATTCATTCATCACATATTTACTGGTTTTCTGCTATGTGTTAGATTCTGTTGTAAGGCTTTAGGGGTTATAAAATGACTCAGTTGCCAGTCATCTAGTAAGAAGGCTTTTCAGATGCATTCATGATAATAATATAAGGAACATGTTAAGTGACACAAGAGTGTCCCAGCCACTGGCTATGGGAGTCTTGGGGTAAGAGAGAGTAGTCAGCCCAAGGACACCTAAAGGCCTTATGACAATGGCCTTGACGAGCAGGTCGTATTTGGACAGAGAGCAGAGGGAGGGGAAGTCTACACTGGGCAGAGAAGCAGAATGAATACATGCATGAAGGTGAATTACTGAGGGGTGTCATAGGAAAATGGTGAGTCATCTGTTTGACCAGCATGTGAAGGGGAGGCAGAGTCAGGGAGGAAAGTTTTCTAGCAGTACAGAGCCCAAAGTTGACATGGCATGTCAAACAGAGAATCATGGGTGAGACCATGAAACCGTAGAACTCTGGAAGATCAGACCATCTAACATGGGAGACCTGAACATTGTTACCACTCACCTTCTTGAATGCACTGAGTTCACTCCCTCCTCAGGGCTACTAGACCTGTTGTTTTCTCTTCCTGGTACACTCTCTCTCCATCCTCCTCCTTTCTTCACCAGGTTGGAGCCTACTGATCCTTTAGATCTGAGTGTAACTGTCATTTCTTCAAAGACATCTACCCTGACCTTTCTTTCTTTCTTTCTTTCTTTCTTTCTTTCTTTCTTTCTTTCTTTCTTTCTTTTTTTTGAGACAGAGTCTCACTCTGTTGCCTGGGCTAGAGTGCTGTGGCATCAGCCTCGCTCATAGCAACCTCAAATTCCCGGGCTTAAGCTATCCTTCTGCCTCAGCCTCCTGAGTAGCTGGAACTACAGGCATGCACCACCATGCCTGGCTAAATTTTTCTATATATTTTTAGTTGTCCAGCTAATTTCTTTCCAGTTTTAGTATAGATAGGGTCTTGCTCTTGCTCAGGCTGGTCTTAAACTCCTGACCTCAAGCAATCCTCTTGCCTCAGCCTCCCAGAGTGCTAGGATTATAGGAGTGAGCCATTGCACCTGGCCTACCCTTACCTTTCAATTTAAATTATATTCCCTTGGCTGGGTGCTGTGGCTCATGTCTGTAATCCCAGCACTTTAGGAGGCTGAGGTGGGAGGATTGCTTGAGGTCAGAAGTTGGACACCAACCTGGGAAACACAGTGAAACCCTGTCTCTACAAAATAAATAATTTTAAAAATTAGCTGGGTGTGGTAGCGTGTGCCTGTCGTCTTAGCTACTCAGAAGGCTGAGGCAGGAGGATCGCTTGAACCCGGAGTTTGAGGTTGCAGTGAGCTATGATTGTGCCACTGCACTATAGCCTGCATGACAGAGAGAGACCCTTTCTCAAAAAGACTTAAAATAAATAAGTAAATAAATCAGATTCCCCTGCTATAATCTCTCATCTTTTAATTATTTTCTTTCACAGTACTTATCAAGGTTTATAATGATATGTATGTATCTGTGGCTTTTTAAAAAAATATCTGTCTCCTCTATCAAACTGCATACGCTCCATGAGGTCAAGAAGACTACCCGTATTTTTTCCCTTAGGACATCCCCATCGACTGACAGATAATAAGCTCTCAATAAAAGTTGGCTGAACAATAAGTGAATAAATGAGTAACAGCAAAGGGAAAAAACATACATAGGAAGACCACCCCCCACGCACACATATGTATAGTGGAAACATATCACTAATGAGAGAAGAGTCATGTCTGCTGAAAGACACATTTGGCCAGGAGTCAGAGTTGGAGGCCTGGCTTTTATATCCATTTCTGTCACTACCTAGTTGTGACACCAGACCCAAAATCCAATTTGTTAGAGTAACTGTCTTTTCCTCTCTAACTTCACAGCTTTAGTCTCAAATTCCTCATATATAAAATTGGGATCATAAAGCCTGCCCTACTTACTCTAATATTTGGGAAAACACATTGGAACTTAATATATTGCTATGTAGGTAAAGTACTACAAAAATATAAAAAATGTTAATACATAGTGTCAGTGTGGGGATGCCAAATGAATGAGTTTGGTCTTCCATTTGTAGCACAAGATATTGTTTTATATCATCATTGGTCAAAAGAGAAAAAAAAGGCCAGAAATAAAGCTATACCCTTTGATCACCAGGGTGAATATAAGATATTATTGGCTGAGTTTGTATTAAACATACCAGTGAAGCCAGGCATGGTGGTTCACGCCTGTAATCCTAGCATTCTGGGAGGCTGAGGCAGGATGATAGCTTGAGCTCAGAAGTTCAAGACCAGCCTGAGCAAGAGCAAGACCCTGTCTCTACTAAAAATAGAAAAGATTAGACGGGCATGGTGGTGCATGCCTGTGGTCCCAGCTGAGGCAGAAGGATTGCTTGAGCCCAGGAGTTTGAGGTTGCTGTGAGCTAGGCTGATGCCACGGCACTCTAGCCTGGGCGACAGGGCAAGACTCTCTCTCTGAAAAAAAAAATCAGTGAAAATGCATGCCCTTTTCATTTACTCAAAGGCACTAATGGCTTTAATAAAAACAGAACATATTATTTAAGAGGGCTAGATAATTAGCCTTGACAAGAAGTAAGCCCTGAATTCTTATGAATGCATTAGCTGATTTGTACTACGGACACTGAGCATTTCGTCTTTCATTTGGCATCCTAATGAGAATTCAGTAACCACTGGAGACACGCAGTGACTACAGTCAGTGGAGTTGTTTGGGAAGGGCTTAGGTTAGAAACACTAGCCACTTAGGATAATGTTGTTGTATCAATAATGGTCTTAGACAAGACACAGTGGTGCTAAGCAAAAAATGCAGATTAAAAAGAAAAGCCACAATCATATTTATTAAACTTCAGGCAATGTTTATGGTTTGTTATGGGATATTAAACTGTATGGATGTATCACCAAGAAAGAATGTTGGGGTGCTCTTTGGTATATTGTTTTTGGCATATATTAAGCATGTCAAACATTTTTGATGCAAAAATATTTATTGTACACCTACTGTGTGTTCTAGCATTTATGTGAAAAATTGAGGACACATAATACATTATCACTGTCTTTGAAGAGCTAACAATCATGTTATGAAGACAAGAGGAAAGATAACCATTCAGCTCCACTGCCCTGGGGATGCTGCAAGGCCACACATGTTAACTCTCACCTGAACATGTCGGATCAGCAGTCTGAAATGCCAGTTCTTACTGTGCTCTTGGCTGAAGAATGACCAGACACACCAAAAGCAAGGTAAGCACAAAACAAGATTTATTTAGGGGAGAAAGACAGGATTACAGAGCAAGAGCAACATATGGGATTACAGAGCAAGAACAAGATACATTCGTCACAACATATGACAAATGAACCCTTTGTGTCTGTATCGGGCCCTCCTTGTGGTTCAGACGTCACCATGGAACCACTTAGATGGACAGTTGGGAGTTATATGACCTGAGTCTTACTGTGCACGCAGATCTCCCATGAGCCTCTCTGAAAGTCCATTTTGGGGGGGGCAGTGAATAGCAATGTAGAGGTAAGCTAATGACATGATAATTAGCCTTAGGTTGTCCTAGTTCACCTTTCAGACCCCATTGTCCCTGTGCTGCTTGGCCCACAGGCTACAAAATCCTTTGCATTCTTTTGCAGTGGGTGCACTAAGTTCTGACTGGCAGATTTGTAGGGCATTCCCTCCTCCCGAAGATGTAGTAATTGCTTAGGTTCCGGGCTTTGTCCCCAGGAAGGGCCAGAGGTCCCTGGCTGTTAACCTAACAAACACACAGACAATAAGTATTGTCAGACTTAGGTTAGGGGGAGATCATTGTGGATGAGTGTGGTCATTGTGGGAACAGAGCTGGGACTTGAATGATAGGTAAGAACTGACAGATGAGAAAAAGTAAATGGAAAGGAACAATGGGCCAAAATTTGGAATGAACATACCATGCTTCCACATGGGCAAAACAACCAGACCAGAAGGGACCATCAGAGAAAGAGAGGGGAGAAAATCAGGAAAATATTAACTTTTTTGCATATATTTTACAAAGAAATTGTATAGAGCTTTGCAGTGTAAAAATGAGCATGTGGCCAAGCTCTGTGGCTCACGCCTGTAATCCTAACACTTTGGGAGGCTAACGCAGGAGGATCGCTTGAGGTCAGGAGTTCAAGATCAGCCTGAGCAAAAATGAGAATCTGTTTCTACAAAAAATAGAAAATTTAGCCAGGTGTGGTGGTGTACACCTGTAGTCCCAGCTACTCAGGAGGCTGAGGCAGGAGGATCGCTTGAGCCCAGGAGTTGGAGGTTGCAGTGAGCTATGATGATGCCACTTGCACTCTACCCCAGGGAGCAGAGTGAGATCCTGTCTCTAAATAAATAAATACATAAGCACGTGCTCAATTCTTATCCTATGTGATCCACAAAATAAAACCCCAAACCAGAAACCTCAGGGAGGTAGGTGGCGTGGGTACTGCTCCCAGAGAATGAATGAACTTGGCCAAGCTCAGGCAGCAGGAGAATGGCAGAGCTGTTTCTGTCCTGGGACTCCTGGTTACTGCCCCAGAGCACCTTCCTCCACATAAAGCTCAAAAGGTAGGTTGAGATGCAATAGTGAAGCCTCTCTATGGCAGGTTAAGGAATCTGTTTTTTTATTCTGTGAGGAAAAGAAGTAGACAATGTACCCAACTTAGCAAAAGGAGAATAAAGTAGAGTCTACCACAAATAGCCAACGATCATCTCGACTTTGACCTTGGATAAGGCTCTGGAGTAGGCTTTTTGAAGAATGGTTTTGAGTGCCAGAGTACTTAAAAAAACTCTTGCAAGCACAGGTTCACCAAAATCCCAGTTTGAATAACTCATTTCCTTCTCTGGCATGTGTACAATGGAAAACTATAGTTTGTAAGACACTTGCTTCAGATACCACTGTGGAGAAAATGGACAGTTGTAGAATGGTGGATTGGTCTGCATTCAGTTTTAAAGCTGAAGGAGATATTGGAACTCATCTAGCCCTGCTTCCTTGTTTTACAAATGATAAAAGGAAATGAAAGGTAAAATGACTGGCTTAAGTTTACATCCTCCTCCTCCACTCTATCATCATGATCATCATCATCAAATTAGCTTATACATATGAAGCATTTACTATTTATCTGGCATATTCCAAATTATTAACAATGTGTTGACTCATTTAATCCTCACACTAACTCTATAAGATAACAAAGGCCCAAGGAGATGCAGTTACTTGCCAATATCACGAGGCTGTAAGCAATGGAGCTGGGATTTGCACCCAGCAAGGCAGGCTGGTGAGTTGGTGCTTTCTCTATAGATACAGCCTTTCCAGGCCATATAACTAGTAAGTAGCAGAGCAAAGTGTCAAAGGCACTAATGAATGGAACTTGTAATGATGGTTATAAGATGTTGTCTTTGCTATGTCCTCTTCAACAATTTTATCAATGAGTTGGATAAGACATGGAAAGTAGTGCATCCAATTTTCAGAGGTCATGAAATGGGGGTAGGAATAAGAAATACACTTCACAAGAAGAAGCAGGCTCCCAAAAGATCCAGGATGATGAATGAATCAAAAAAGTTTTCATTTCAGAGGAATATAGGAAGTATTTCACATAGGCCCTCCAACTGATTGCCCAAGAAGGGGATGACAAATATGTACAAAGGAGAACACAACTTGGGGGAGGGCAGGGTGGGGAGGCTTTATCAAGTTAGTTCTACATGAATTAACATGCAGAGCTACCCAGAAGCTAATGCACCAGGCAAATGGTCCTCCTGTATTCTGCACTGTTTATGTCCACCTGGCTCTCCACTGATGCTCTGAGATCCAGCACCCAGTCCAGGGAGGCTCCCAGGCTCTTCACAGTGACAGGCTGTGAAGGCTGGATCTTCCTCCCTCCTTTCTGGCATGCTGGTACCCGGGTCCCCATCTTGGCCTCCTCCCTCTGGCCTTTTATTCTTAGTGTTTGTTGTGGGTTCTCCTAGCATTTGAATCCTGTTTTGTTTTTTTTTCTTCTATTAGGCTCTGATTTGACTTCTCTGTCTGCCTCATTATATCCTGTGCTGCATCACTTCTTATCCTTGTTCCAGCTCCTTAGAGCTCAGTCCATAACGCTGGCCCTTGGTGGGTATGTGGACAGCACCCCTATCACTCCACCAACACATATACCATGAGGAAAAGATGTGGACTATATCTGGAGCATTGCATCCAAGTCTTGCCAATCCCTTTCCTCACCATGAGGGTGTCTGTGTAAATGAAGTACATTATTAGAAAAAGGACAGGTTGTGAATAGACTTGAACATTCGGTGATACTTGGAATGACTGTAAGAGCCAGAAATGCCTAAAGAAAGTGAGATTATGGGCATAGCAGATCTGTCTCAGAATTTGCAGAAGATCCCACGTGAAAGACCCCACAAGCCTCTCTTCTGTGGCTCCAATGAGTAGCCTAGAACCTGCAGGCAGAAGCAGTAGGGAAAAGAGGCAGGTTTCAGCTCAATAAAAAACTTTTTCATGGTGAGAGCTATCTAGAGATGGAATGGTAGAGTAGTGAGCACCCCACTATTGGAGGTATTCAAGTATAGGCTGAGCAGTGACTTGTCAGGAAAGCTGTACAACAGATCCAAACATCAAATGGGTACTTACTCTCTTTGATCTATAGGTCAGTTCTACACCAGAGAGTCTGTGTGTCAGTGAGGCCCCAGTGGTGTTTTTGAACAGGTGGCATGATGACAGTGATATTTAAAATGAATGCATCCCTCCAGCAAAACATCAGAGAATGACCTCCACATCCTCCTCCTTACCTGTAAGTTTTCTGTGTGAGTGAGCTCTGGCTCCCAACTACACTTGTCAAGCTGCCACAGTCAGCACAGACAAATGCTTCTGGCCAGCAAAGCAGGAGAGGCCCAACCCAAATCTAAGGGCTGCTCAATTTTAGTTTCTCATAGCTAGAGACTGTCTCACACTTTTCTAGTCTTGTGCTTATGAAAGGGCTCTGCTCTCTCTTGGCTCCTACCGCCACCCCGTTTCACAGATCAAATACCAAGTGCATTGGACAGATAGGAACCAGAGTGGGAAAATGAATTTTAATAAAACCCCATTGATTTATAGGGGTGCAAGTCAAGGAAAAGGAACCTAAAGAGTCTTCCAGCCCCTGCCACCCTCCCCCGACTCCTGACCTACTCCGGGGCTGTCATACATCGATTGGCTTACTAGAAAATAGATCGTGCCACCGGTAGGGCCCTCTGGGGGCCAGCCGGGAGGTGGAAGAGTCGCACGCAACAGCCCAGCCCCGAGTTAATCAAACTAGCAACAGGATCTCAAGCAGCAGCGAAGGCGGTGGCAAGAGTGGCGGCGGCGGCGGCGGCGGCGGCGGCATTATGCGTGATTACTGACAGGCACCAGCTGCTGCCGCCACAGCCGTCTCCAACACACTATGTGGACGCTCCGATCTAGAGGCAGATTCCTGACTAATCCCAGAGGGCTGGCCCAGCCTGTGCTCCCCGGGCTGCTAGGAAGCGATGACCACTCTCGTTAGCCCAAGTTGAAGAAAGCCCCGCGCTGCCTGGGAGCCGGGAGCGGCCGAAATATTTCGAAGACGCAGGAGAGAGGAACATGAACTGAAGAGTAAACATGTATGGAAATTATTCTCACTTCGTGAAGTTTCCCGCAGGCTTTGGCGGTAAGTATCTCACTCGGGCTTCACCGGGTGGACCTGGACGGAGAGACCAAGGGAAATGGGAAACACTGATAACTGGATTAGTATTGAATTAGGAGAACATATGTTTACGTGCACATACAGTGCGTGTGTGCACAAGTGCGCGTGAGAGAGCGAGGGTCCGTAGGTGAGGATATGCTTGCACATCAGCATGAGGATACGGGCATGTTCTAAGGAGACTGTCTTTCTAAACCAGTATGCTTGAGAATGTGTCTGAGACAAAGATAGAATGAGAGCATTGTTACAACCCAGTGTGTTTGTGTGGGTGTGAAAAGTGGAAGAGTTAAAGGGAAATTACTATGATATTCCCATTATCCAACTTGTAATGAGAAAAAAATGTGATTAAAAAGGTTTTGCCTATATTAAGTGTTCCTGGGATACTTTGCAACAAGGGCATGATTGTTTTACTCAAAAGCAGATTTCCCTATAATTGGATTTTTAAAAAGAAAACATAGTGCTTTAATTTGCTACAGTGTTTTCCTTTCTCTGTTTTCTTCCCTTTTGATTTGCTAATAGCCTCTTCTCTCCTCCCCTGCTGCTGCCCCCATTCTCTTGCAAGGGTCGCTGCTGTCTCTTCCACTCTGGGGGGTCGAGATCTGGTGGTGGTGGGGGGGAGTCTGGGGTCTTAGAGAATTGGCAGACTGAAGATCCAAGCTGCCACGAGAGGCAAGGCAGCCCAGTCGCACTTCACAGAAGCTTCCTGAGACTGGGTCCATGAGCTGCCTTAACGCCCAGGCACTTCCGTCCCAGGGGTCCCTCTGTTCAGTGACAGAAGCAGCACAGCCGCCCAGCTCTGAGTAAATGGAACTAACAGCTGACCAACTGGCCTCTGGCTTGTCAATTGGTGGCACGTAGCTTATGTTCTTGGGAGCCAAGCGGGTATTCTGGCAGGCAAGACAAAGCAGAAATTCTCGTAAGGTCTTGAGAACTGAAAAGCCCCTACTCTCCTGACCTCCTCTGTGGACAGCTAGCCAATATATCTGAAGGCTTGGGAGTAAAGCAAGGTTCCTTAGCCGGGCAGAACCTCTGTGGGGCACAGTGGAGCGCTGCAAAGTGGAAGGGATGCCTGTCCAGGTCCGTTAGAACAGAGAGTTGCTCATGCATTCTGGGTCCATTGGGTAGTTTATATGAGTCAAGCATGGTGTTAGGCACTGGGAGTACAAATATGAATGAGACACAGTCTCTGCCTTTTGGACTGGGGGCAGGCTTGTTAAATGGGCACATTACAATACTGCGCACTGTGTGTAACATGGAAGGCATGAGGAGGTTGTACTTGTACCCACGTGTAGGGGGCCATGGAAATATTCCAGAGATAATGTTCAAGGTATTCGGGCAAGTCTGATGACCAAGTGAGAGTGGTGGCCAACGCCGTGACCTGGGCATTTGATCTCCGGTTTATGGTTGGGCCCTGGGTGTGAAAATCCTCCTCAACTCCCATCTCGGTCCCATTCAGAGCTGAGAATTGCTTTTTCCTTAATATCTTAGTTCAGTTGTTTGGGAAACATGCTTATCCTCAGCCAGATTCTCGGGACCCCCAAGGTCTGTGAGATTATGGCTTCATTAATGCCAAAGAGATCCTTGGAGACAGTTGTGGTGAATAAAAGGGTGGAAGGTGGAAAGATTTAAGGAGAGAGCTAAAGTAAAAACTGGAGAAAGAAGGTCTAGTCTACAATTCACTGGGGGCTGCTTGCTGGAATCTTGGAATGTTAGCAGCCTGAGGGACCTTAAAGAGCATCTTAGACCACCCATTTTATAGATATATAAACTGAGGCCTAAAGGGGGGGCAGGGACTAGTCCAAGTTTACATGGGGCTGAATTGCAGAGCACTTCCGGAAAAGTCTCTGACTCAGACTTATAATAGTATTGCTTTAATCTGATATAGTGAAGACAATGTGGGTGGGGAGGGGGCTGGGAGAGACAGTGTGCTGAATTTGAGTCCCAGTTTTTTACTTACTAGCTGTGTGACCTTAGGCAAGCCAGTGAACCTCTCTGAGCCTCATTATCTTTCTCTCTAAAATGAGATTTATAATCTCATCTCAGCCTTGAAGTGTTTTAAGAAATAAACGAGCTAGCACATGAGAAAACAGCTGCTATAGTGTAGTCCATATACATGGTGCCTAATACGAGTTAATATTTACATTCCCTCCCTTTTGCTTCGGTACTAACATGCAAATTAATTAAAAAATCAGATATTTCTGTAGAATAATGAATTAGAAATCTGGGAGGATAAAATTAAATCCGCAAAGACCCACATATTTTACTGACTTAGACTGTCACAGTTGTGGGGGCTCTTATCTAATTTATGTAATTAGGTTTCAGATGGAAGGGAACACAATGGTTTCCTTCCAGCCATGGAAGAAAATAGTTCAATATAACATGGGGAACTGGAAGGGAAAGAGTCATGGAGGTTGTTTAAACGTCGCCCTCTCATGCCACTTTTCCTTGCATTTTGAGGGAGGAGAACAATCGTCGTGTTTAGGTCTGTTAATGATTTCCATTTTGCTTGCACGTGCCAGTTAAGAGACCTAACTGTGAGCCAAAGGATCCCACCCCTCTGCAGGGAGGTCTGTCTGAGAACTTGCAGTGATGAGGGAGGGAGGGAGGGATGCAGGAGGACCCAGCGGCAGGCACAGGGGAAATCGGAGGATTAGGGTGGAAGTCACCTGCAGCCTCGAACCGCCTTTGTCTCAACAAAAAGCTGCAAGTTGTGTTGCACTTATTAAATGATTTGGTGTATAACCCCCTGCCCTTTTACATGTTAGCAAATGGAACCACGGAGGGTTCCTGTGATTTGTGTGAGAATCTCTAGGGAAGCAATGTCACTCTTGGGAAATAACTCCTGGGATTTGTGTCTGGGGCTGTGCTTGCCAGACATCAGAGCATCATCTGATCAGTGAACGCAAGACTGGTCCAACTGGGCAAAGGGTGGTGACCACCTGGTGGTAGTGGCTGCACAAAAGCTCCCACTTTCCCAGCTCCAGGCCCTGCCATGCAACAACGAGAGGATCCTTCTCTTTTCCTTGTCTGCCGAGTCCTGGCTTTGCCAGCTGCTCAGTAAGAGATTTGTTTTCCTGGGATGAGACAGTTGCTGCCTCTTAGAAGATAGCAAAACAAAGCCTGTAATCCCCTCATCCAATTGTGCAGTAATCCTCAGGGTAAGGAGCAGATCAGGGAGGAGAGGACTTCTCTCATCTCATTCAACAAGCCACTGACACTAATGCCAGCTACCACTGTAAGCACTTTACCAGTGTCAACTCACTTAATCCTCATAACAACCCTCTGAGTAAGTACTATTACCGTCGTTATCACACTCCCCTTCTAGATGCAGAAACTGAGGCACTGAGAGGTGAAACAGCTTGTTTGGGGTCTCAGAGCTAGAAAATGGCACAGCCGAGGACTTGAACCCAGGCAGTCTGGCTCCAGAGTTCATGCTCTGCTGAGCTGCCTCTCATGGCTTCTGTGAGTGACATACTATCTCTGTGAAGTTGGGATGAGTAGCACATCCCCTGGGGGGGTTTCTAGAGCCCCAATCCAGCCTTAGCAATCCAGCCCCAGCACTGATGGGTGGCTGCAGACACAACGGCTAGCTACTGAGGATACACTGCAGGATGGTTTAAGAGCCACTGAGGAGCAACAGTGACCTCTGAAGAATTAATTGGTGGCTTCTCCTGCAGACCTACTGATTTGTAACAGTCCTGCCTAATTGACCCTGACCATTCGTGTAGAATATTCCCTTTTTCACCTGAGGATAGCCATAGAGGATTGGTGGAGTTGGAGGTGCTTGCGTGTGTGTGTGCACACGTGTGCGTATGCTAGAACATATTTTTCCCCTCCACAGATATGTGGGTGGCTAACTGGTTGTAAATGGTTTGGCTTCATGTAGGAAGGAGTAACTGTTTATGAGATTTAGGAAGGAACATAATTAGTATAAACTATTTTCTGAAACATTTACAATCTTACCAAGAGATAGGGAGCTGAATAGCAACTGGGGGAAGAAATTGTGCAAAGAGGAATCCAAATGCTCCACCTCTTCCTTCCCCTCATTATGTGGCTTCTGCATCTGCAGGGAATTTAGGCACCAGCATTTGGTGGCTGGCATGCCAGGGGCTCCCAGAGGAAACTGGTATTTTCTCCTCTTATTTGAAAGTAGGAGACACAGAGGCCCAGGGAATGGAAGTTTATTTTCTACAATGCCTGGGTTTTGGTGGCTCTCATGAGATTGACTCAGCTCTGGCTTAGTGATCCTCACAAAAGAGTGAAAATACAGGCTGAGCATCCTTAATGTGAGAACCCGAAATTTGAAATGCTCCAAAATCCAGAACTTTTTGAGTGCTGACTTGATGCTCGAAGGAAATGCTCATTAGAGCATTTTGGATTTTGAATTTCCAGACAAGAGTTGCCCAGCTGATAAGCATAATGTAAATATTCCAAAATCTGAAAAATCCAAAATCTGAAATAACTCTGATCCCAAGCATTTTGGATAAGGGACACAAATCTGTATTAACTCATTTCATACCTACAACACCATTTGAAGGTTGGTACTCCTATTATAGCATCCTACAGTTGCAAAAACTGGAGAAATTAAATAATTTGCCGAAGGGAACAGGGCTAGTAAACGATACAAGTGGCATTTGAATCCGGGGAAAAGTAGCAGGTTTGGATTTTAATTTCAGCCCCACCATACTGTACAACTCTGCAAATTCTTACAGCAGTTACTTAGGACGGTCCTTCCTGCCCCTTCCAAACCCAACTCTTGGCTTCTCTCAGCATTTTGACTGAGGTCCTTTCTGACTAGGACACCTCATCCTGACTGCGGCCCCTCACAGTTCAAACCCCAGCTCTGGGTCCCTTCCTCAGCGCTCCCTGTCCAGCCCCATCTTCCCTCTCCCCCTTCCACACAAGAGCCCCTCAGACACCAGAGATTAGCTAATACCCATTTCTTATATTTGAATTATTCTCAGCATTTTCAAAAGCACTTTCACATAAACCTCTGGGCTGCGCAAGCACCCCGAGATCAAACGGGAAGGTAATTTATACTTGTCTTACTGGTGCAAAGCTCTGTATTTTAACAGATGTGGAAAACAAGATGTTAGACATTAAATTCCCAGTGTGTGGGGGGCAGAGGTAGAAGCCGCATCTTTTGTTGGGAAGATGCCTCTGCTACCAAAGCCCTTTCTGGCTTTCTCAATGGGGAAAACCTAGGAACGCGTGGAGAGTGGAGAGCAGAGAGCATGTAGAAGAGAAGAGAAGAGACATCCCCCCCCAACCTGAGGATGAAAAGATGCTGCCACTGTGCTGCACGCAGCTCAGGTTCCCTCCAGCTGGCCAGCCTACTGAGCTGCACCGGGGTTCCACCTGGATTCATGAGGTCCCCAAAGGAGCTGCTGACGGGCTGTTCAGGCTGGGGGCTGGGGGTTGTTCATCTACTGCTTGGAGGAGGGGGGAGGGGAGAGTGGCAACTCTTCATCTCTCTCCCTCTCCTCCCTCCCCTCCCCCTTCCTCCCATCTCCCTGCACCCCCGTCCCCTCCCCTAAAATCTGTAATGATGGAGGTAGTGAAAAGCAGGGAAAGATTGATAATCAGCCTCATTATCACCAGCATTATGTATAATTATAGCAAAACCTCACTCATTTGGATCAATTGAGAGAAAAATCAGTCTAAATTCATGACAAGTTGGCAGATTACTTTTAAATTACAATTTTATTACTTCTAAGTAACACACGTGAATAGTTTGTGTTCCAAGTACCACAAGCTAATGGTTACTAAGTGGGGATTTTATAAAACCTGCTTTAAAAGACTCTTTGTAATTAACACCCTGTTAATATGCTAATGATGTTCCTACTATGCTTTTTAAATTGCTTGAAAACAGATGTATCTTAAATAGGCTCAACACTTCTCCTACCATCTTATTTGCTCAACAAACCCTTTTTTCACTATTATTTTGTGAATAAGCAAATACAAATTAGTTCTTACTATGACCAATTTAGCCAGTCCAAATTAATTATGTCACAGATTAGTAAGACCACACTATTTTTGTTTAGAAATCTGACATTTAGGACTTGAAGAACCGCCTCATTTTGTAGAAAAGGACATAATCTCAGAGAGACTTTGTTAAGGCCACATAGGACAAAAATAGTAGATCTTCTGGCTCCTGGGTCCAAACTTTTTCCATTCACCTCATAATGCCTCATATTCATAAAAATATTCATAAATATATGCTATTATTTCCCTATCAATTATTGGTTCAGTAAAAAAACATTTGTTGAGCACTTATTATGTGCCAGGCCCTGTGCTAGGCACTACAGATACAGTGGTCCTTCCCAGAGGCCACTGTCTATTTCATTCAAGCTTCAAGTCTGTAAGGCAGGAATTATTCCATTAGACAGATTAGGAAACTGAGTTTCAGAATGGTAAAGTGGCCCTTTCAAGGGCTTGCTATGAAGTATTACTATAGATCTAGAATCTGAGTCTAGTCTAAAACAATTTCCATCAAAACAAACTTTCTGCATGTAACTAATGGCATTTTGCTTGCACACCATCTTTCCCACCCAGCCAAATTATAATCCTTGCTGGTACAGATGGATATTATGCCATCCCTAACAAATGAGAGGCGCCAGGGTATCCTACTAACAAGGAACGGCCGTCTGTCCCTTTAAGCCAGTTCCTCACACTGGTACACCATGTACTGGTTATTCTACAAAGATAAATGCCAGTAAATGTGTGAAGCATTTGCTGAGAATGCCCCCAGTTTACCTCTTGTTCCTAAAGTCCTTGAACCCCAATTTTGTTCCCTCACTCCCAGCTCTTGAATCCGTGACCTCTGTCCCTTTCTCTCTCTGGACTTCTTGTTCAGATAGGCTCTCCCTAACTCTAACTGTGGACTTTCTTCTAAAGACTGTGGTCGTCTTAATATATAGTGAACTATATTCCTAGTGCAATGTTACCATTGAGTAATATAGATAGCATTTTTTGTTCTTGGGTTCTAAATACCTACATTCTTTGGATCCATTCACTTAAACTCAACCCCCAGAAAAATTTTTAGAAATGAAATAATTAATCTCCAAGTGTCTTGAAGGCTTCAGAGCTTGTAACTAGTTTAAACATTCAGGGCAGGGGATAGCCCTTATGTTCCTGGTGTCCTGCACAGCCCTTGCATAAGCCAGGTGCTAAGCCAGTGCGTGCTGAATGACTGATGGACAGCATTCCCCATCAGTCTAGGATACTCTTCCCCTGCTCTCTAACCTCTGTTCTGTTCTCCACTTTGCCGGGGCTGAGAAAACACAGTACTATGAACCTGAACCTTTCCAAAAGACTGCTTCCTCAGGACGCCAGTGACCAGTAAAATGCAAAGGAGGAGCAAAGGAGATGTCGAGTCACAGAAATGAAACTCGGGCAACCATCCCAAAGTACTTAGTAAGCATTTTGCTTGCCGTTCCTCTGACTCTTGTAAATGTTTTTTGAACTAGAGATCACAGACCTTTCCATTTTGTAAGTTTCGATGTTAATTCTGAAATCCCACCAGGAGTGTGAGATGGATCTTCAAACTAGAAACTCCTGCTGCCTCCATCCCCTATCCAGTTACAGTGGCTGAAAAATAGAGGCAAGGGACTCCAGGCTCTTCGGTTTGCAGTTGAGAATACCAGGGGTGGGGGTGGGGGGTCAGGACTCCTCAATGTCAAGGACTCCTTCAAGGGTCTCCTGAAGATTATAGAAAGGTCATGTCTCCCTTTCTGCCTGACGTCATGAGTGCCTACTCTGGAATGATTTGTTAAAACATAATTTTGTGAATCTGGGGCTCTTTCTGAGGCAGAATTCATATTTTCCTTACTTCATTCTGTCAGCATCTCATAGTGTACAGTCTGACACTTTAAGAACAGACATACCTCCTCTAAGAAAAACATTCATACAATATTCCAGCTGAATTGAGTACCATACTCTCCAAGTTTTCTATGGGAAAAGGGAACTTTTATTGTGTTTACAATATTCCAGGCTTTACTTTATTTAACCCTTACATTGTGAAAGTTTACCCCTTACCCCATGTGGGCAGCAGCATTAAGCTATTTTACCAAAGGGTGGGGACAGACTCTCTGGCTGAGCTCCCTCGACTCCTCTTCCTGCCACCCCAGGTAGCTCCAAGGGGAACCCAGTTTGAAGACCACAAACAGCCACGGGTCCTGGGCAGGCCACACCTACTTTCCAAGTGTCCTCACCTGTAACTGAGGGGTGAGACCAGAAGATCTGCAGGCCCCTCTGTCCAGCTGTGACAATTCAGCTCCATGACAGGGAAGCCAGAGGAAGTGTGATGTGGAGCTGGAGTGCTGGGAATCACTGCTAACTGTAAAGCAATCAGAAAGGGCCATAAAACTTCTCCAGAATGATCCCCTGGGGTCAACAAGCTTACTGGAACACAGCCACATCTGTGTACATTAGTTTATGCATTGGCTGTGTCTGCTTTCACATTACAACGGATATTGTGTGTCGTTGTCGCAGAGACCATACAGCTAGCAAAGACTAAAATATTTACTGTCCGGCCCTTTAGAGAAAGGTTTGCCAGCCCCTACCCCAGAGTGTAAAATCAGGTTCCACGTATTAAAATCAAGTGGGGGCCGGGTGCGGTGGCTCACGCCGGTAATCCTAGCACTCTGGGAGGCCGAGGAGGGAGGATCATTTGAGCTCAGGAGTTCGAGACCGGTGTGAGCAAGAGTGAGACCCCGTCTCTACTAAAAAGTAGAAAGAAATTAGCTGGACAACTAAAAATATATAGAAAAAATTATCTGGGCATGGTGGTGCATGCCTGTAGTCCCACCTACTCAGGAGGTTGAGACAGGAGGATCGCTTGAGCCCAGGAGTTGAGGTTGCTGTGAGCTAGGCTGATGCCACGGCACGCTAGCCCGGGCAACAGAGGGAGACTCTGTCTCAAAAAAAAAAAAAAAAAAATCAAGTGGTGTCCACCTGGAAAAAGATTTTAACCTTTCTTTCATTAGCACCTTCAAGGGGCCTGGTCCCTTGCCCTCTACCCCGTAGTCATTTTATTCATTTGCTATAATTATGTGTACTTAAACAAATGCATTATGATCCGTAAGTAAGCTGTGAAGAGCATAGGGTAACCATTGAGTATCTTAATTGTTCTTACACAAAATCCACGCATTTGGGGCTTATCTGGGATCCCCCTCCTTCTACCCCAGCAAGTGGCAAGCATTGTGTAAGTGTTAAGCACAGCAGCCCTGGCACAAGACTGCCTGGTTTTGGAGCCTGGCCCTGCTCCTGACCAGCCAGGTGATCTCAGGCAGTTTGCTCAGCTTCCCTGGGGCTTCTCTTGCCTGTCAGCAGGATGGGGATGGCGATAATAATTGTACCTTACCTCCAAGGGTCCTTGCGATTATTAAGCGAGATGATGCATGTAATCTTGGAAGAGTGCTTGACAAATGGGAGGTGTGTAATAAATGTTAGCTATTACATACAGGTTGAGGATCCCTTATCCCAAATGCTTGGGCCCAGAAGTGTTTCAGATTTTGAATTGTTTCAATTTTGGAATATCTGCATTATGTGCTTACTGGTTGAGCATCCCTAATCCAAAAATCCGAAATGCTCCAATGAGCATTTCTTTTGAGAGTCCTGTTGGTGCTCAAAAGGTTTTGGATTTTGGAGCACTTTGGATTTGGGATTTTCAGTTTTAGGAATGTTCAACCTGTCTATGTAAAATGTTTAGAACCATGTCTGGCTTATGGCAATTGCTTGATAAACATTAGCTATTGTTATTGTTGTCACTCAGCAGAGGAGATGACATTAGTGTCAATTAAAGTGCCTTTGTAGGGCATCTCCTGCTGACCTCGCTCAGCAGCCTGTCTGTGCGTTGAGAGCCAAGCAGGGAAAGGATGGTGAGTGAGTTTCCGTTAGACAAAGAAGAACAAGCCAAGTGTCTGAACATTCTACGATTGTTAGGCTTATGCACCATATCCCTCCACTGGAGAAAGGAGGCTGCTTTGGTGGTGATTGTCCACCGTGGGAGAGATCAGAGTGGGATAGGGCCCCATGGTGCGCCCTTGACTTCAAATGGAGACTCCTCACTCTGAGAAATAGCAAGTCTTTAGCTCTGTCCCTTTCCCCCGGGTGGGGATTTGCCATTATCAATGATTCATTATGAGTTTCCATTCCATCCTGAAGAGGTTGCTAATGGGAGAGCAAACTCTCCACCCTGCCTGGCACAGCAGCAAAGGGGTGGAAACGCCAAGCCATTTGCTCCCTTGTCTGGCCAGTCAGAAAAACGGCATCCTTGACATTTTACTTTTATTGGCTGAGGATGAGGTTGCTAAGCAACTTCCTTACCTTGGTAAGAATTCTGTAGTTCTAAGTACCCAGGCTTTTCTGTCCTCTCTCTCTCCCTCTCTCTGTCATGCATGCACACACGTGCACAAGTACACGCTCACAGACGCAATTTGTTGTTTAGAGATTTTAGTTCTGGTAAACATCAGTGACACTGGTTTCTTGTGCCAATGATTTCTGTTGATAAACTCTATATCTAGTTATACATATTCATTAACAAAAAATTAATGGGCCACATGGTCTCAGGCACTCCTGGCAGTCCTCTGAGGTGGGTGTGTTTGTCTCAATTTATGGCTGAGGACTGCAGTTTAGAGAGGTCATGTTCCTTGCTCAAGTTCACATGGCCGGAAAGTGGTGGAACATTCAATCTATTCTAGGACTTTTTGGCTTCAGAGTTCTTGCCTCCTCCAGAGCACCACCTGAAGCAGTGATGCCATGGCTCACAGGGACTTTAGAACCATAGAGTCATGCACTCGACTGCTTCCCTTCACAGCATTAGCTCCTGGTGACACTCTCAGCATCTGAAATCGCAATTCAGAATACCAAATACCGTCACAGTCTAAAATGGTCCAGTCAGTGATGACAGAGTCCCCTCAGCAGGTGGTCCAGACTCAGATTGTTCTAGACCACCACCACCTGCACCTCTTTCTTTTCAGTGCCAGGGAACCACGTCTTACCCAATGCTCATGAAACAGGAGATCCAAGAGGGATCTTAGAGGTCACCGAGTGCCAACTCCTTCCAGGGGGAATGAGGCCCAGGAATATGGTACACTATTCTTGGGTATGTTGCCAGGAAAGAGGGGACTCTCCTGAGAAACTCCACTAGGCCTTTCCCATTAAATGTTATTTTTTAAAATTTATTTATTTATTTATTTTTTATTTTAGCATATTATGGGGGTACAAATGTTAAGGTTACGTACATTGCCCTTTCCCCCCTCCTCCCTCAAGTCAGAGCCTCAAGCCTGACCATCCCCCAGACAGTGCACATCGCACTCATTATGTGTATATATATACCCATCTCCTCCTCCCCCCTCCCGTCTGCCCGACATCCGATAAATGATGTTCCTATGTGTCCACTTAGGTGTTGATCAGTGAAGCCAATTTGGTGGTGAGTACTTATTTTTAATAAAATCATTGCCTGAGCAAAGAGAATGAATGCTGCAGAGTACAGAATTTGTGCATTTTCCATGCATCTGGGCAGCAGGCATGGTTTGAGTGGCTAGAAGATCAAGAGGGTGCAGGGTCAGGGAGGAGAGTGCAGGACCGGGTGTGGGCAAGGTGGATGGGATGCAGAGGCCAGGGTCCCTTCACATAGCGATTGGGCTGGGAAACTGTCTCAACCCATTCCTGCTGCTGTAATACCTCAGCTGGGTAATTTATAAATAAAGGAAATTTATTTTTCATTGTCCTGGAAGCTGAGAAGTCCAGGATCAAGGCACCAAGAGATTGGGTGTCTGGGGAGGGCTGCTCTCTGCTTCCAGGATGGTGCTGCTAACTAAGTCCTCACATGACAGAAGGGGCAAAGAAGGGACAAGCGCTGTGTCCTCACATGCGAGGAGATGGAAGGCCAGGCAGTTGTCTGAGGCCTCTTTTATAAGAGCATTAGTCCCATTCATAAGGCTAGAGCCCTCGTGGCCGGCTTGCCTCCCAAAGGCCCTACTTCTTAATACCATCACCTTGGGGTTTAAGTTCTAACATGAATTTTGGTGGGACACATGCATTCAAACTATAGCAGGGACCAAGGGGGAGCTTTTGAGAAAAACTTGACTTCGGATTTGGACTAGGCTTACCCTGGACTGAGAACCAGACAGAGTTGACCCAGATCAATTTGCAGCGAATGCCACTCATCCGTCACACAGCAGCCTGCCCTCTCCTCCTGGGTTGGAGGGAAGCCTGTCAATTCTTCTGTCCTTGTTCATAGGTTAACCAGAGGCTTGGTGAGGAAGGCAAAGAAATAAGGTATAACCAGGTTTCTGGAAAACTTGTGGTGCCTTTTTGTACTGGCTATAGTTTCCATGTGGCTATGAGAAAAAAGAGTGAGAGAGGCTGACAAAAATGTCATAGACAGGTAGGCATTACTGTCTCTTTGGGAGAATGAATTAATTTTCCCTTGGGAAACACTTTTGTTATAAAAGTCATTGTTTTCCAACCTGTCTAAAAGCAAAGCTATTTATTTCTGAGAACTACTGGGTCATTGTGTGAGACGAAGAACCAAAATGCATTTGGGTAAGATGTTATTTGTCTTTTTGAATTCTATTTTATTTTTTAAAATGTGGTTTTAAAATAGCCCGCCACTTCTGGGTCATTGACTCAACAGAAACAAACTACCTTTTTAAGGCTATAGAAAACCAAACTTTAGCTCACCATCTCATTCTATCTCAACAACGTACTGTTGTCACCACTGCACTGAGTAGTGGAATTGCCTTACTGTTATTAATATTAATAACAACAACATACTTTAAATTTCAAATCACTTTCATGTCATCTCTTTTTATTTTCGAAACAACTTGTGAGTTCTTCAAAGTCCATATTTGTATATTTTTGTGCAGGTTGATGTTTCCTAAACATCATTCCTTTGCATGCTATTTTCATGATAATTTATATATCCAATACCCTCTGTCCTTAGACTTTTTATTTACTTTTATAAATAGCTTAAATAGCCATCTTGAGGAAGATAATTTTATACAAAAAAAAAATGAAAGCCCAGTCACTTGCTATAAACATAAGGAAACAGAAAACATAAATATAAAACTAAGTTTTTTTTTAATAGAGTTTCCCTACATACCACCTAAAATGTCCCTTGTCCCTGGTGGCACAGGTTCCACACCCTGGGAACTATTGGGCTGATGAATGTATGAACAAACTCTTGTTCTTGTCTGTCCCATTGATCTAGGCCTAGTGTCAGGCACTGGGCTAGACTCTGGGGATACAGCATTAAAAGGCACAGTCTCTCTGAAATCCGTCTAAAGCAGAATGAAATGGAGCGTTGCAGGACCCTTTGGTCTATTTTTGGGAAGCGGAAGCTGGAAGGGAAAGTAGATCTCCTTCAGGTGGCTTGGCCGTGGGGGAGGGACAGCTGCTGTCCCAGTGGCATTCATGGCTCCTCACCCATCAAGTCAGGGCTGGCTCCTGACTCACCTGTCACACTTTATGTCAGTAATAGACTCAAGGTATACATTGGCCTCTTTAAATGTCACCATCTCCAGGGCTTCAGAAGAGTCTAAAATTGTTCTTTCCAATCAGTGGACGTCTGGAAAGGTTTTTGACTTCCTTGGCTTGAGTTATTGAGCACTGCCATCTCTCCTCTCCTTCAGATGAACTTTCAGCTTGAGAGCACTTCATAATTGAGTCATCTTGTACTTTTGATGCAGATGGTTCTCCAAATCATCTTTGTTGTCCTTGACAGCAAACACAGGCAAGAGCGTGGGCTTTAGATTGACAATTTGAATCTAGGCTCTGCCACTTACTACCCAGGCAGTGCCAGGCCCCTTGCTAGGGATGGGGAAACAAAAGTGGACATGGTTTTTTCCTTTCCGTTTAGTGGAAAAGACAGGGAAATAAACAAATGTGGTAATACAGTATAATAAATGCTGAGATATGAGTAAGCACAGACAGCTATGAGAAAACAGAAAAGGGCATCAAACCAGACCAGGAATGCCAGGAAAAGCTTCCTGGAGGAGGTGACACTTGAGTTAGACTTTGAAGGATGAATAAGAGCTTCCTAGGCAATGGAGGTGGGGGCAAGTCATCCTGCAACTGGGAGCAGCGTGGGGTGAGATGGAGCTTAAGGTTTCTCATCTGCAAAAGGCTGAAATAGCCCTCATAGGCTTACTGTCAGGCTGAAGAGTTAATGTATGGACATTGCCTGATGCTACCAAGGACAAAAAATAAATGTCTGACTTGTTCATTTTAACCCATTTGCCACTCCACCATGGGCCCATAGCATGTAGATCCTCTTCAGTTGTGGTGCTTAGGATGTGGGGTCTTGGAATTTATCTGTTTATGAGGCAGTTGTCCCTGATAGGCTGAAACTCTATAGGTAGGATGACAGGAAGGTCCCAGCTTCCTTGGATATGGGAGTGGCTTCTTTCCACACGTAGCTCTTAACTAAGCCAGAAAAAGCTCCAGGAGAAACTCCACGGTGACATTTTTCCAGTGGGATATTTATGGTTAGGGAATAGTTTCCAGTTATGTTTCTGACACTCCCTGTTTTCCTCCAGAATTTGAAGGAAGCAAGTTCCTCCCTGTAACCTAACCTGAATGCTACAGTTAGCACCCACTGATGTCTCCCAAAGGCGTAGGACAGTGCCCTGCATGTAGCAGGCACTCAAGAAATGTTTGTTGCACAAATAGTGACCCATAAAAAGTCAGGCACATGACTTAACTCCGCTTGGTATCATATCTGCGTGGCCTGGTGTCTGACTCCCAGTAGGCATTTGAGAATCGGGTAGCTTCTACGGCAGGCCGTGCTTACTGACCACTTAATCTTCTCACTCTCTACCCACGTGGACAACGTGGATGCCATGGCTGAGCCGAGTGCAGCTATCATGCACATGGTTTCTTTGCATCTGTTCGTGCACACCGGCTGTGCAGGGATCCGGTGCGGTGATCCAGGCTGGGCTGCCCTGCCGTGTTTTCTAGTCTCTGCTGCTGCAGATCATGAAGTTATAGCTCCTCTCTTCTGGAGAGAATGCTCCATGCTGGATTCCCAAGATGACACGAGGGTACCCTTCTGTTTCAACTGGAGTTTGCTACTGGCTGCAGGGAAATGTGGGCTCAATTTATCTGAGGAAAGTGGTACCAGATGACCACCTGGCCCATGTTGCTATTGTGTCCATCCACCCAGAACCTGTTCCACAGACACCTGTGGATGCAACATTTTATCCGCGGAGGCAGAAACAGTCTCTGGCAGGCCTGTTTGCACTTGTCGTCATGCACTGAAAGCCATGCCCAGCCTTTCCCTGAGTACTAATTATCCTTGTGCTGTAGAAATGGGCAGGAACAGAACCTCGCGGGCATAAGGTTTTAACAGATATAGGAAGCTAGGTGTGTGACAACAGCCTCAACGTCATCATCACCATCATGGGATGGGACCCCCAACAGCAGGAGCCGTGTTGTTCTTAGCTCTGAATCCCCAGCACCCAGCACCTTAATGACTGTTCATTGCACATGAGTGAATGAATTTCAGCCCTGCTCCAGTTCTCAGAGCAATATGACTTAGAGGCAGGGAATTCTGGAGCAGCCTGGGCACCCCCTCACTCCATCCTCCCCATGCTGGGGTTTGGTATTGACTCGCCTTCCTTGTCTGGCTGCCCCAGGCCACAGTTGCCCAGGCCTGGGGATTTGTGGGCCGTGCCCCTTGCTGCACTTGCTGTGGATCCGACTCAGCCTGGAGTGGCTTCCAGGTGGGATCCCAGAGAACGAAAACATCAGTGGGGGATTTCTGTCCTAGAGCAGGTTCTCTCCTCTCTCTGTCCCTTTCGTGTCTTCATACTACAGCTCGGTGTAGGTGTGAGCACTTGGAGTTCATGGGTGTGTGGGTGTAGCTTAAAGGAGCATGCAGGAAACAAAAACAGGAGCAGGGCTGGGCCTCTGTCCCCACAAGTCCCCTTTTTGTGCTTCCCCAACCTCCTATACTCTTCTTCTCTTTACAGGCTCCCCTGGCCACACTGGCTCCACGTCCATGAGCCCATCGGCAGCCTTGTCCACAGGGAAGCCAATGGACAGCCACCCCAGCTACACGGACACCCCAGTGAGTGCCCCACGGACTCTGAGTGCAGTGGGAACCCCCCTCAATGCCCTGGGGTCTCCATATAGAGTCATCACCTCTGCCATGGGCCCACCCTCAGGAGCACTGGCAACCCCTCCAGGAATTAACTTGGTTGCCCCACCCAGCTCTCAGGTAGGTACCCTTCCTCTCTAAGGCCTTTCCAGCCTTCTTAAATGGTTTCACCCAGGCTGCTCTTGGAGCAGACCTGGCACTCAGCAGGTGCTTAATGTGTGCTTGCTGAAGGGATTGGGTTGTCCCTGCAGACTTCTCTCCTACAGGGCCTTCATTACATGTGTCCTCGGGCTGAGCAGTCCTAGGGAACTGATGACTTTTCATGGTCTTGGAAACTGTGACCACAAGGGAGCCTCTCTTGTGGTTTTAATGGTTCAGCTCCAGCTGTGGTTTCAGCATCTCTCAGGGCTATTTGTGTCATCAGTGGGGTGGGCCCCCTTTATTCTTCTAAATTCAATAGTATGTATTGAGTCATTGAAGTGCCACGTGCTCTTGTAGAAATGATCAGGACATGGTCTTTGTTCTCTAGGAACTGATAACTGAGAGAGGAAATAGGCAGGTATGGCATATGGATAAATCTAGAACAAGGCAGACTATGCTACATGCTGTCTCTGAGACAATGGAAGTCAGGAAGAAAACTTTACCATAATTCCAAGAGCCTTCTGCTATAATGGAGAAGATGTGTGTACATGGTAGACACTGGGTTGCTGCTCTGTCGAGCCTGCAGGGTGGCCAGATGTCTTTACTTTCCCCTAGCTAGCAATGCCACCCTAAGATCATCATCCTTTCTCTTTTGTAGGTTGGCTGTTGCTGCAATAATGCTGCATAACAAATGCCCCCCAAATCACCATGATTTGCAAAAACAAACACATGTCATCTCACTCCCAAGTTTGCATTAGGATAGGATAGCTCTGCTTTAGATGGTGGTGAGTTGGACTTGGTGGCAGACTCCTTATGTCTCAGTCTAAAGGAGCAGCAGCTACCTGGGCATGCTTTTCTCATGGTATCTCATAGGAGTACAAAAGGCCAAGCCAAATCTGGAAAGCACAGTGAAGGCTCTGCTCACGTCTTGCCCACAAATATTCCATCAGCCTACGAAAACCATATGGCTGATTCTAATAGTGAGGGGTCAAGAAAACAGCCTGTGTTTATCCTAGTGGGAGGTACCATGAAGACTCAATGAAAAGGATGTGAAGAATTAGGAAGAATGAAGAATTAGGAGCAATAATCACATCTACCATACCTTCCTCTCTCCTTATGTAACAGCCAAGGCCTCTACTGCTGCGACCACCAGCACACCTAGCGGCAGAATTGGTAGATCCTTATCATGGTTAATTTTATATGTCAACTTGATTGGGCCAGAGGGTGCCCATATATTTGGTTAACCATTAATCTGAGTGTTTCTGGATGAGATTAACATTTAAATAGGCAGACTGATTAAAGCAAGGTGCCCTCACTAATGTGGGTGGCCTCATGCAATCAGTTGAAAGTCTGAGTAGAGCAAAAAGGCTGACCGTCCCCTGAGTAAGAGAACGTTTCTGGCCTTCGAGTTAAGGCTTCATTTTTTTCCTGCCTTCCACCTTGAACTGAAATGTTGGCTCCTCCTGGGGCTTGAGCCTGCCAGCCTTCAGGCTATGCCGTCATCCCTCCTGGGTCTGCAGGTTGTTGCCTCTCCCTGTGGGTCTCGGGACTTGTCAGCCTCCATAATCATGTGAGACAGTTTCGTGTGATAATTCTCTTAATAAATACACACACACACACACGTGCACACACATGTATCTCCTACTGGTTGTGCTTCTCTGGAGAACACTGACTGATACAGCCTTGAAGCCTCCTTTGAGTTTAGTTTTGAAGAAGAGGCAGGAGTCCCCTCATGTTAGCGTTTTCTGCTACTACAGAGAGGACTTGAGAGACCGTGCCTGGAGTCTCTTCTGAGACACCTCACATTCTAGGGGTCTGCAAGCAAAGTCATGTGGAGCCACAGAATATCAGAGCCTACAGGAAGGACTTCAAAAGTGGGTTGCTCCACGGATTAGACAATGTGGAGACAGTCTTAGAGGTCCCCTAGTGTAGGGATGGCACAGGTGAGCAGATGAGGGTGCATGTAAGTCAGCAGGGCAGGTGGGGACTGGGGAGCTGTCCTGCTCCCTTGAAGCCATTCAGATTCAAAGACTTTTTTTTTTTATTGGGGGAAAACTACAAAGCATTTACAGTACAATGTTTTAAAGCACTCCCTGGGCCAAGTAAATTACTTCTGTGAGTCCCATATTTGGCCACACATTTCTGGCCCCATTTCTAGTCTAGTGATTCTCACCTGTAGGGTCTTTTTCAGGGTACACATTTCTCCTTCATCCCATATTTTGGCCCTTTTGCAGGTTGCCAGAGCCCCACAGGGGGCTCCAACTGCCCCACTCCTGCCCAGGTGAGAATCATTCATCCTGTATGGATCCTTTGTTCCACAAATGAAGGAACAAGACTCGGGGAACCCAAATGATTTGTCCAAGCTCACACAGCCAGTCCCCACAGAATCAGCACCCTGGTCTCCTGATCTCCAGCCCTGTGTGTACCTAGTGCTGTGATGTATGCTGACTTCAACAGTGACCCCAGTGACCCCAGCTGCTTGGCTGCCAAGGACTAAAGGATGGATAATCAATGATCCCCAGGAATCTTGTAGGGGAGGAGGCCACATCACACAGATAAATTGCAATGCGGTGTTGTGTGTGCTGTCATAGATGGAGCGGAAGACCCTGAAGGAAGCAGAGAGAGGGGACCTATGAACTGCCCAATCATATATTCCTTGACCCCAGTGAGAGTGTCAAACTGCTCAGAGCAGTCGGGACAGGGTGGGTGGCATACATGCATTTATGCCACGCCTACCTGCTATAATCAGCAGAGGTGCTGAAAAGCTGCCCTCATAATGTGTGCGGTTTATTCATTTTCTTTCTTTCCTGTGGACAGATTCCAGGGAGGTGAGTGAAAGCTGGTAGTTAGGGGCAGAAAAATACATTGAAGTTCTGAGATGAAAGTACCATTTTGCAAAGGGCATCGAAATTCATTCCCATAGCTATTTATGAGGACCTATTATGCATCAGGCACTACATGATACTGTCCTAGGTTTTAGGGATAAGCACTGAATAAGGTGACCAAAGTCTTATTCTTGTGGCAATTACACTGTAGCAGGCGAGACAGAAAAAAAACTTAAGAAATAAACAAGATAGTTTCAAATAGCAATCACTTTATCTAGGAGGAAATAAGACGGGGTGAGATGATAGAGTGACAGGGCTCGTGGGTAGGAATTGGGCAAGGCACCTTCCCTCTAAGCCTGCTTTTAGCAACCACACTTGAGTCTGACCGAGCCAAACCTTGCCAGTCAATTCATCTGTACAACCGTGTGAGTAGCAGGGCCGCTATTCCTGGACCGTATGTCTGTACAGAGGGATTGGGGTTGAAAGGTCAGCTGGGAGCTTTGGTCCTGGCCAACTGGGCAGTGTGCAGAGGCCGAGGCCAAGTTTGGCTTTTGGGAGCTATATTAAGCTTGCCAAGTGCTGGCGGAGCTCTGTAGCCTCAGCCTCTGAACAGCGTTTTGGGCTCAGACTCTGGAACCACATGGTGGCAAAACTTTGTCCAATTAACAAGATGACAGCGGATGAAAGGCCACGGTGAGTTGGACCCTGTATAATCTGGGCAGATTATTCCCATGCATCCTGCCTTCCTTGCCCAGGACTTGGTGTGAGGGGACCCGTGATGGAAGCACGCTCCTTCTGTGACCTGGGCCTTGGGTAAGCACAACGTGGAGCATGGAGCGCGGGGGCCAGGAGCAGTAGGCAGGGTCTCTACTCCACGCTCTGTTGTTCGGTGTTTGAGCTTCTCTTTTTGCACTAGTTGAATTTTTGATCTTGAGGGGTAAAGAGAACTGAGCTGGTATTATGGAGACAGGGACTGTGTCACCTTTTGCAAACCACTTTAACTTGTTTTTGTTTCAGTTTCTTTTTCTCTACTGTGGGGTTACAAATACTTGCCCTGATTACAGGGTGTTTTTGAATATCAAATGAATTTTTGTGAATTCATTTTTATGAATGTGTGTGTGTGTGTGTATGTGTGTGTGTGTGATGTATTTGTCAATGTGATGTCTGTTTGCTGGACTCTGAAACAGGCTCTAACGTCTTTGATATCTCCCACCTCTTTCTTTTGTCATGAACCTGCTGCCTGGCCTGGGTTCTATCCCTGCTAATTTCTGCTTAGGTGTTTATTGACAACTGAATTATTATCCTCTCAAATCTGTTTGCATTTTTATAGAGACTACTTAGTTAATAAAAATTGCAAATGTTAGAGGTAGAATAGACCTTAAAGTTTATCTAGTCTGATGGTTAAAAAAATATTAAGCCATAAATTCTTTTCTTCAAATGAAAACATATTTGGAAGCCCAATATACATGTCAAATAAAAGCAGATCTGGTTCTTGCCGCCCCAAACTTCCCTGCCTCCCCCCACACACACACACACACACACACACACACTTGAGGTTTGAAAACCACTGATCTGGTCTGGCGATGAGAAAAGAGGATCTCTGCTAGGTGAAGTGATCTGGTTAAGGTGGCACAGTGAGGAAGTGGCAGGTGTAAACCAGAAACCAGGTCAGTGGTCCAGGCTCATTATTTCTCATGACAAAGACCGTAACTAGATTACAGGAGTGCTACCATAAGGGGTCTGGACCCCAGAACAGGAGCACCTGTCTGCAGCCTGGCCATTGGTGGAATGATTTGGGCTGAAGACAGCTTGGAAATGCAGGACTTGATATTCTGTGATGGCTCCAGAAGCATCCAGAAAGCATTCAGTCCCTGGCTGAGGCTGCAAAGAGAAGATAAGCCAGCAAGCGAGTATATTTCTATCATGTTCTCAGGGAGCGGGTGGCTTGCGTGCAGCAGCAGTTAGGAGCTGCGTGATGAATCTCGCTTCTAAGTGCTGAATTCAGTAGAGCTGCTTCTAATGGAACAAGACAGCTGGGGTTGGGGGACTTGGGGACTAGACAGCTAATGGGTTTATGCTCTGATGGCTGCCTTTGATCTCATCTGCCATTGCTCTGAGCCCAAACCCCAAGCCAGCCAGAGAAATGGACAGAGAAGAGAACATCAACCCACCTGTCCGAATCACTCTCTCCCACTACCATCCGGACTCGTGAAGAGGTGGTGTGCTGGAGAGGGGCTGCTGGCTCTGACTGGGGACAAAGTGCCCCAAAGCAAGTCTGCTCTTCCAGGGGTTCCTGGCCAAGGGGGTGGGGTGGGAAGCTGCTAGGGCAGGTAAGGACTGAGGCTCTCCTGTCACTCAAGGCAGATGATGTGGTAAAGGAGGAATGATGACGTGGGATCCAGGAGTCTCGAGTTCTAGCTCCAGCCAGTTAGACCTGGCAAGTTACCTAACCTGGTAACTGGGTAGGTGCAAAAGCCTTGAGTGTCTCCTCCAGTCTTTCCTCATGCTGCTGCATCATTGACTTCACTGAGGTGGAGTTTCAGGGCAATATTCTTCTGCTCCAAACCTCTAGTGGCTCCTTACTGCCTCCCAAGCTAAATCCATTCTCCTAGCCAGGCATTCTAGCTTCCAGGCTCTGCCGCAGCCCGCTTCTCAGCCTTCTCCCCATCCGTCCATGGGCATGTTTGCTCCACGCACACTGGGGCTTCCCTCTAGGTCTTCACTCTCAAAGCCTTCTGCTCATCACTGGCCCATGCAAATCCTACCCATTTTTGAAGGGTGTCAAGCCACAGCTCAAATGTCACCTCCTTCAGGAAGTCTTCCCTGATCTCAATAGCACGTGATCTTGCCTTCCTGAACTATCCCAACTGATTTTTAATCTCATAATGGCCAATTCCTTGATGTGGTACCTGCATCTTCTTTTTTTTGTATCTCTGAATGAACAAGTGAATAAATCACTTTAAGGCTCAACATCCTCACCTGAAAAATAGGAAAACCTCTCAGGGTTGTTGGGAGGATTAACAGGATTAATTAGCAGAGAGCAGACTTTCCGTAGATGGTAGCAATGACGGTAACTCTTTGGTGATTGCTGCAGGCTGGTGGGAATGGAATTGGTCCTGCTGGAGGAGAAGGAGGGGTGGGGTCCTCCTGAGCTCCAGGTGATGGTGGTCTCCTCCTTATCCCATGACCTTTCTTGTCCATCTTGGGATTTGGAGGCAGAGCCATGTCAGCTAGAAGGTTCTCTCTGTGGGGTCCTCTGACTTAAAATTCTTCCGTTTTATGGGGTGGATCTGAGTGCTAATCTCTGCTTCCTTGAGGCACTTGGGAAAGTTGTTGCCTAGAGCTCATGCTGGCAGAAATCACACTACCTGGCGTTGGTTCCTAACCCTGGCTGCACAGTAGCATCTAGTAAACTTAAAGCAATGACAGAGCCAAGGCGCTACCTCAGACCCATTGAATCCGAGTCTCTTGGCCCGGGGCCCAGGCAGCGGTGCCTTACACAGCTCCCAGGGTTCAGAACCACTTTACTACACCAAAACAAAACCAAATACTGGATACAAGTTCCAGATGGTCTTGTCTTAGTCTTGTTTAAAAAAGGGGATGGGGGAAAAAATTCTCCTCTCACATATGCACCTTCATCCATTGTGCAGATTAATTTTTTAAAATTCCTGGTAACTCTGATTTTAAGGCAAGGCGCTGAAGGCTGTGTCTTTTTTTTTTTTTTTAATGTATCACAGCATTTTAACCCAGAGGCTCTGACTACCTCCTGTGCTTAATAAATATTTGCTTAGTGAATTGAAAAGCTAGTGAATTTAGAAGAAACCTAACTCAGGCTCTGTTGTAGTTTATGTTTTACTGATCATTCCTTCTGTCTCAAAGGCCTTGGACAAAGAGGAAAATCCTCTCTTTGGTTCCATTTGAGAATTACAGTCACTTGGTTTAGGCGATGTGATTCAAAATTCAGATAGACTGTAGGAAGTCAGTGGGCCCTCTTTGTTCAAACCCTAGAGATTTACCAGGTGTCTCTACTGGATATTAATGCATGCATACACTGCACCATCTTTATTTGCACTTGCTTGTAAGTGTTCTTAATTTTGTGCATCTTCTGCTGCCTTGATCAGATTGTATATTTTTGAGGAAAGAGAGACATACCTTCTAGGTTTTATGTCTCCCTTCCCAGGGCCTAGAATGTTGCTGTATACCTATGGACATTCAGAAGTATTACTGATCAGATGACTGGTTTATATTTATTCAACTTGTTTTCTTTGGTGAATACAAAATACTTAGCAGAACCTTCTTCATAATCATCCCAAGAACACGGAGAGACATGGGGTGGTGATGGGGAGCTAATGTTAATGTGTGAGAATGGATGAGGACAGGGACAATATGAGATTCTTTCATACAGCCATGCAAATCTACCAGCTCCCTACTATGTGCTCCCACTGGGAGGGCACTGTGAAGACAAGGCACACATAGTCTCTGGCTCTATAGATTTTGAAGTTTAAGGGAAGGTAATCTGTTCATTACAAACAAGCTCAAAAACATGATCTGGGTTTTTTTAACCCAATTTTTGGTGCTACTGCAATGATTTAGGCATTTGGGTTAGCGTCCTCAGTGGGCTCATAAAGATGACCATTGCACATATCCTTCTCTTCCACTTTACTGTGCACTCCTTCTGGGTGTGCATTTTTCTTTGCCTTTATACCCCAGAGCCTGGCACAGTGCCTGGCACTGTGAGCCCTTGGAGAATATCTGCTGATTGACTAATGAATGGATTTGCATTTTGCAGTTGGCTCTCTTAGGGTGTAAGTCTTTTGCCTGAGGGCCTTAGCTCCTTGTGAAGCACTGTTGAATAGGCAGTAGGTAGGTGATAAAAATTTTAAAATGCACAGCTAACATTGTCCTAGGTGTGTAGTTCGGCATGGATTTCTAGCTCAAATAGAACACATGAGTAAAATGAATAAAAGCAGAGAGAATGGAAGTATATTGCAACTTTTGGTTTAGGTTTTGGCTTCTAGAAATGATTTTGTTCCTCTTGAGTCACTTTTCTCCCTCCCTTAAATTCATATCGCAGGTAGGCAGTTTCAGACACTCTGTGCTTGGAAACTACTTCTTGAAATAGAACTTGTTTTTTTTTTTTTTCTCAAGTGTGCTCCCATTGCCTTAAGCCTCAGGGATTGTGTTTACTCTGGCTCTGTGCTTCAGAGTGTTTTTTTCTCTTGCAGCTAAATGTGGTCAACAGTGTCAGCAGTTCAGAGGACATCAAACCCTTACCAGGGCTTCCTGGGATTGGAAACATGAACTACCCATCCACCAGCCCCGGATCTCTGGTTAAACACATCTGTGCCATCTGCGGGGACAGATCTTCAGGTACATGCAAAAGCTGGAGGCCCTCCCATGTGCCTCAGGGGACAGGGTGCCAGAGAAGGGCTTGTTCCCCCTACAATGGCCCTTTAGGATGGTCCAGCTAGGGGCCCAGCCGATACGTTTCCGTCACTGAGTTCATAGCCTGCAGTCTTGATGAACTGAAAGTATGTTTGAGGATTAGATTTACAGGAAACATGTCAGAAGCCCTGCTCTGGAGCCACACTATTGCATGTGTATTTGGGTTAGAGAAGCTGCTGTAATTATCAAGTATCTCAAGCTAGATTTTCCTTGAGTTTTTATAAAAAAATATTTTTTAATTATAAAAAGTTACAAGTAACTATAAAAATAACATCCTAATGTAGAAAATTTGGGAGAACTAGAAAACTACAAAGAAAAAGTAAGAAATTACCCATAATGGCCTCAAAAAAGAGAAACCCTTTAGTAGTTTAGCACATTTCCTTCTACAACATTTTAGGTTTATAACATGTTTTTGTGGGTGGAAACAAATGGGTTTTCACCAATTCATCTTAAATCTTTTTGTGCTTTTGCCAAAATTATTTCTTTCCTGACTTCTTTCCTTTCTTCTCCAACCTTCCCTCCCGCCCTCTATTTCCCCCCCCCCACCAATGTTGAACACGTTTGAACCTCTGATTTGATGAACAAGAAGATGGGGAGGTTCTTTTCTTTTCTACAGCTGTCTATGATGGCTGAAGACTATTTCCTCATCCTCTTATTGTCACCAAAGCCACTACAGAATGTCATGCCATTGAAAGTCCCAGGTTCCTGGAACTTATTTAGCTATATGACTGAGGTTTGTTTTCTCTCAAAAAATCCTTTCCAAATCATTCATACTTGGACATTGTCATAGCAGAATGCTGGCCACAGGCCGACAGAGAGTTCTCTCTGCTCTGGTTATTTTAGTTGAAAGTCTGGAAGGCTCATTCCTATATTGAAAAGCCATAGAAATGACTGTGTCACACAGTTGACAAATTGGTGCCATGTTTCTCTAAGACAAATATTTCAGAGCTGAAAGCATTAGGTTTTTTGGGCCGAGGATAAAATCTCCTGTTTATCATTGCTGTGAGTTCAGTAAATTAGCATGGTCAATTAATGAGGCAGAGGCTTTTCTTTGGACAGGCCATCTCTAGTGCCATTTCATCTTAGGGTGGCTTCCTCTGAAATGTGAACTCCTGGGATTCTGGGAACCTAAATGAAACACGTCAGGTGTGTAACTCAGCATCACATATTACATTCTAGAATCAGGCATATATATGTTTTGGATGATTTGTTTTCTTATATTTTTCAAGTTCCACAATTTCAATTAATCAAGCAGAGTTGCCTGGTGTGCAGTATTGAGATTTTAACTTAGACAAAGTATTGTGATTTAGTCATGTCTATGAGGGATGGACATGGTGGCTCTCCTGACACAAATGAGCCACCCCTACCTGGGGTCATTGAAAACGTGATGTGTGGAGCAGGTAAGAAGGACAATGAAACACACACTAGATTATTCATGATCAAGAAAAATCACCTTCTATCAGATCTTTATGTCATTTCTCAAGATTGAGTGTCATATTATGATATAAAGATCATATACCTATTTATTTCCTTAACAGGCAATAACACTTAAAATTTTATAACTCAGGATTCTGTTCATAGTTTATGGTAAAGGATAATAATTTTAAGTGGGTTTCATATGACCTTGGGCCTCAATTATGGAGAAATATTAAGCTGAGGTTCTTTTCCTGCTAAGTAATATATAACCAACATACAGATTTTTATTTATTATGTACACTAATATCTTGAAGTGAGGCAGAGCATTTGCTTAACCAAACCCAAGAGTTGCCTTGAAAAAAAAATGTAAGCAAAATCTTAGGTCAGGAATTTTCTAATAATGCTATGTGGAATTAGTAATATAGAGGGAAGGCACAAGGAAAAGTATATTTACTCTGTCTTAGTTTGGTTCCTATGATCAAGCCTGCATTCTCTGCTAGTCATTATTTGCTTTCTACCCCAGTGCCCAGGTGATGTGCCTATTTCCCTGGGGAGAGCCAAGGGGTTCTTTTGAATGAAAGATCCAAATAAACACAAGGACAATCTATGGAATGTTCTTTTCTTATAACCAGGAAAGCACTACGGGGTATACAGTTGTGAAGGCTGCAAAGGGTTCTTCAAGAGAACCATAAGGAAAGACCTCATCTACACGTGTCGGGATAATAAAGACTGCCTCATTGACAAGCGTCAGCGCAACCGCTGCCAGTACTGTCGCTATCAGAAGTGCCTTGTCATGGGCATGAAGAGGGAAGGTGAGGTCCCCCCACGGGAGACGGGTGCATAGGAAAGACCTCTGCTGGATTGGACTGTGTGGGAAGGAGAAGTTTGAAGTAGAGATTAGGATGACTTTGTGTACCGTGATTTCTCAGGTGTTGCAACTGAATGCCCCTCGCCATCAGCAATGTGCATCTCCAGAGCAAAGAGGGCAACAGGCATCTTCCTCTTCCATGTTCACCCATCCTCTCCTGGAGCCCAGATGATGGTCCTCAGATTGGTCCCTCTCCCTTTTCTTCCAATGGCCAGGCAGCAAGTCTCAGAGCCAAGGTTTTAGAGTCCTGTGCTCTGCTCTACCAATGGAACGTCAGACTGACCTTCAGATAGAGCTGACTTCTCCCCTCCAATCCTAGAACTCACTCTGGGGAAAACTTCAGATTTGATTTCACTTGCTGGGCTTTTATAACCTTGGCGTGCTATAAATTCTTTCATATTGTCATTTTCCACCGTCTTTCGGTATCACTGGCATTATTCAGGTCCCACAGACCTAGCTTCTCATTCAGAGAGACCACCGTTGTGCATTTAAACACGTACATACTTTATAGTGGGGGTTAGCTGCACTATTCTACTGTCAGAGAAAAAAAGAATCTAAAAATACTTTCTGTTCCTTTAAAAGATGGAAAAGTCTTTCCAGTAAGTAACACGAATAGATTGAAATGGGCAGTTAATTAACTAGGGAACTCAAGCAGGTACATGGTGTTAGTGGTGAATCTTAATAGATTCAGAGCAAGGAGGTCCTGCCCCTTCCTGGGAGATAGGAATGAGGAGTTCAGTCAGTTCCAGTAGCCTCCTTGTTCTTGAGGAATTTCTTTTCTGTGAGGAGGGGGAGTCAGACTGAAAGGACCTATGAAGGAACAAGTTCTTTGTGCCCCTGCTAAGAGGGAATGCCACCAACAGGAAAAAATATTCTTGGAATCTCAGCATGTCGAGATAGAGGTGGCCCTTCAGAATCACCTAATCAATGGTAACCGTCCTATAGATGGGGACACAGGCGCAGAGAGGTGAGGTGAGTTTTCCAAGGTGCCGAAGGCAGGCGATGGGTAGACAGACCCAGGTCTCGGGTCTCCTCTCTTGCCAGGGTGTGAAGGAAGCAAGGACGGCCCTTGCTCCAACATCTAACATTGATCTCAGAATCCACGGACTCAGATCTGAGCTCCTGACAGCTGCCCCACCACCCTGCCTGCCCCTCCACAGTCTCCCCTGCTCAGGGAATGGCTGTTCCATTTTTCAATTGCTCAGACCAAAGACCTTGGAATCCCTCTTTTGTTCACACACTACATGCAGTGGGTGAGGAAATCTTGTCTCCTCCTTGGAATAGGTGCAGAATCTGTCCATGTTTCACTGCTTTTACTACTACCACCCTCATCCGAGCCACCTATATTTTTTGCAATATCCAAACAGCATCCTAAGACACCTCCCTGCTTCCATCATTGTCTTTCTGCATTGTCTTCTTGGCAGAGCAGCCAAGTGAGGCTTTGAACAAGTGGGTCAGGTAAAGCCGTTCCTTGACCAAAATCCTTCCATGTCTACCCTTCTCACCCAGGAAAGAGGCAAAATCTTTGTTAGGACTTCAAAGTTGTACGTGGTCTGGGTGCCCTGTTGTCTCTCTGCTTCAGCCTTCCTGGTCTCTTTGCTGGTCCTCAAATCCACCAGGCATGCTCCTACCTCAGGGCTTTTGCACTTGCTGTGTGTCTAGAATGCTTTCTTCCCAGGTATCTGCATGGCTCACTTCTTCTCTTCCTGCAGATCTCCACTCAGTTGTCCCCTTCTCAGTAAAGCCTTGCCTCGCTACACTGTATGAATTGAATCAGCTGTCCCCAACCTTTTCTTGTCTCTTTTCCACAACATTTATCACTATCTAACACACTTATTTATCTTGTTTACTGTCTGTATCCATGAAGGCAAGGGTTTTCACATTTATTTATCTTGCTTACTGTCTGAATCCATAAAGGCAGGGGTTTTTCTGCTTTCTTTTCACTGCTGTATCACCAGTGACTAGTGCATTATAGCCATTTAATGAATTGTTGAAGGAATGGTTTCAACTGAATGCTGAAAGCAGAAGTCTTAGAAATGCAGGCACTCTTAAAAATGACTCATTCATTGAGTATTAACTAAGTAGCTACTTTGCACTCATGTCATAGTTGCCATGGCAGGGGGATCAATGATGTTAGAGATTTGAACACATGATGTGAAATATCTTCTGGTGAAGACTGTCTCCTTTTCATCAGGATAGAATTGATACTTCTCATAGTTTCCTACACCATGATTGTCAAAATATGAAATTAATGACCACCAACTATGTCTCCCATCAGCTAGAGCATAATGGCTACATGGGTCATTTTTTTCTCCCCAGAATAGATAAGTTTCAAGTTGACTTAGAAAGATAACAATTTTCATTAAACACATGATATTGAGGTAAAGGAAGGTGAATGGCCTCAGTTAGAGAAGCCGTCATTTCTACTTCTTTGCAGTTAGTCTAATTTACCTCTCACAACTCAAGCTGAGTATCCCTCACTCAGTTAAGATCAGAGTGGTCAACAGACCAAATGGTGGGCAGTGTGGCTCTTTCATTAAAAAAAAGAAAAGAAAGGAAAGAGTAAGTAAAACAGGAAAATGTGAATTTTAAGAGACTGGGCATCTCTTCTTTTAAATCTAACACTGTTAAATCTAAATCTAGCACTTCTCTTAAATCTAACACTAACTCTCCTTTAATAGAGCATTGGACCCAGTTTTTGCTCCTATGTTCTTAAAAGGAATGTGGAGAAACAGGAGTGATGAAAAGCTGAGGAGTAAAAATAAGGAGGGGGAAGGGAGCTCTTAGAGAAATTTCTAGAGAGGTTGTACCGTTTACCCTGCCAAAGAGTAGGCAAAAAAGTGAATCAGTTCCTCATCCCACTGCAGGAGGGGCCTCCTTCAAAAGGCCCCTGGATAGCCTTTCCTTCACCACCCTCATTTCTAGCCTTGATTTTCAGAATTTGGAGCTCAGTTTGTACTACTTTTTGAAGACAAGAATAATAACATCCTGGAGCAGAGAACTGAGAGAGGCTGTAGGAATTACACAGGTAGAAAGAGATGGAATGGAGCTGGGCTCAGAATTCACCTGCCTGGGACCAGGGGCCAGGACCTGTTGCCCTTTTAGGATATATAATGTTAAAGCTGGAATGGATGTTTGCTGTTCTCTGATGTAACGCATCCATTTCCTAAAAGAAGAGACAGAGGTTCCAAGAGGCAGGGACATACCTGCCCAAGCTTACACAGCAAGCAAATGGCAGACCTCATACAGGACTGGGACCCTCTGACTCACAGACCACCTCAAGAATTCTGAGGAAGTCTGGTTGCATGATTTCTGGTCATGTGTATGTGGTTTCAAGACTAGAGAATGGAGTATCTCTGAGCCCATCTGTGGGCAGCATTGGTGTCTTTATGAGCCCTGGGTGGTCCTTATTAATACAGTAGCCCAGCATGTGGAGGCAGCACAGGGGGCTTAGAGATGGGCTTGGGAGGCAGCCACTGGGTCTTCGCATGCATGCTGACTCCACCACTGCTTATCTCTGTGGCCACAGGCAAGTTACCTAGCTTCTCTGTGGCTGAGAGTACTAAGAGGGTTATTGTGAAGATTAAATGAAATATAATCTATAGAAGTTGTTGAGCATAATTCGTGTCACAGAGAAAGAGCTCTGTAAATTTTGGCTATTGTCATAAATTCACAATAAACATATGTTGGGTGAATGGATAAAATCCTGTTATAAGGCAGGAGTTTAGTGCTATCTTAGATCAACCAACAGTCCTTAGTTGTACCCTGATGTATGCAGCAGAGTGGCTCAGACCGTCTGTCAAATAGAAGATGTCCTCCAATAGCAGGTGTATGACTCCTCATTTATGACAGTAAGATTTATGGCACAAAGAGGAAAAGTGAATAGCAAAAGGTTGCTCAATTAATGGCAAAGTTGAAATTAGAATCTAATTCCCTGAGCCGAGGTTATTTCCTTTGAAGCTTGAAGGTTATTTTCCTTGTTACTAGTCTGTAGAAGAAATTGATTGAAGACTACAAACAAAACTTAACTTTGTTTGCTTTCCCTAAGATCAACTTCCTTCCTTCCTTCCTTCCTTCTCTTCCTTCTTTCTTCCTTTCTTCCTTCCCTCCCACCTTCCTCCCTCCCTCCCTCCCTCCTTTTCTTTCTTTCTTTCTTTCTTTCCTCTCTTCATTTCTCTCTCTTTCTTTCTTTCTTTCTTTCTTTCTTTCTTTCTTTCTTTCTTTCTTTCTTTCCTCTCTTCATTTCTCTCTTTCTTTTTTTCTTTCTTTCTCTCTCTCTTTCTCTCTTCCTTCCTTCTTTCCTCTCCTCTCCTCTCCTCTCCTCTCCTCTCCTCTCCTCTCCTCTCCTCTCCTCTCCTCTCCTCTCCTCTCCTCTCCTCTCTTCTTTTCTTCTTTCTACAGGGTCTTGCCCAAGCTGGAGTACAGTAGCATGATCATAGCTCACTGAAGCCTTAAACTCTTGAGTTCAAACAATCCTCCTGCCTCAGCCTCCTGAGTAGCTAGAACTACAGGCATGTGCCACAATGCCTGGCTAATTTTTTAAATTTTTTGTTGAGGCTGGGTCTCATTATATTTCCCAGGCTGATGTTTAACTCCTGGCCTCAAGCAATCCTCCTGCCTCAGCCTCCCGAAGCACTGGGATTACAGGCGTGAGCCACCTGCCTAGCCTCCCTTAACTTTTAAAATCAAGGCAAATAGAATCCCATTAACATATGTGTAAAAAAAGTAATACAAGAAGTATTCAACTTTTAGCCAGTAAATCCAACTGCATAAAAATACATATTTAAAATTTTTTTTTAATTTCAAAATATTACAAGAGTACAAATGTTTTTGGCTACATGTATCAATTTTGTTATGCTTGAGTCAGGGTTATAAGTGTGCCCATCACCCAGATAGTGTTCATTGTACTCCTTAGGCAGGTTTTTGCCCATCCCCTCCCCCCTTGCTTGACTTCCACTGGGTTTTACTTCTCTCTGTGCACATGTGTGGTCGTTGGTTAGTTCCAATAAAAATCCTATTATAGTTTCTATATGTTGCCACTAAATGAAGACCAACAGAGTGAACACAAAGTAAGGATGAGACAAAGAGGGAGAGAAACAATGAGAGTGGGAAAGAGGCCAGAAAAGGAGAGACAAGCTCTTTTCACGGGGTGAAAAGAGACAGAGAAAAGAGCATTTTTATTGAATTTTTAATAATTATTTCATTAATCCCCACAAAACCACTTAGGTTAAGTACTACAATCCCTGCTTTACAGATAAGGAAACAGGTTCAATAGGCTAAGGAATACGTCCAATGTCTTTTAGCAGGTAAATGGTAGAGCTACATTTTGAGAAAGATTTCTTTGATTCCAAGTTACATGTCTTTTGCTCTTCTCTCTCCTATTTTCTCCTCTCTGTTCTCTCCCCCTCCTGTTTCCTCTCTTCCTCACCCCGCCTGCCTTGTTTTCTCTTTCCTTTCTTCCTTTCTCCTTCCTTCCTATCTTCTCTGCTGCTCTCCCAACCACACAATGCCATTCTCATCTAGAGGCTTTTCAGCACAGCTTTACTAGACTTTGGAGCACAAGTTGCGTTTTTGACGTCGTGCCTTTCTCCAACCTACCTGGCGAGACTGATAACATTGTTTGTATGGTGAGCTAGGTGTCCAGCCCCTGGCTCAGTCCACTCTGCAGCCACGTGGCTCATTACCACCTTGGAGAGTAGGAGGCGTGTTTGCAAGTGGACTCTGGGGAGGAAAGCAGAGAAGTTGAGAGGTAGGACTTGTTAGTGGAGTGGCTGTCACTGAGTTTCAGTCTAGTCATCTGCTTACAGGGCAATTTTCTTGACTCTGGGGATATAAAAAAAATGTGTTCTAATACTGAATTCTGCTTATTGCTGCTGGGAATAAGATGGAAACTGCGGCCTTCTAGTGGATGGAAACTAACCCAACAGAGACTATTTTCCCAATGAAGAGGGCAGAATTGGGAAGGCGGGGGTGGGAGGGAGTCTGTCTTACATCCTAAAGTGCAGCCCCAGAGTGTTCTGAGAGTTGGCAGTGAGCCTTGATGAAAAATCTAAGTTTGGGGGAGGCTGAGACAATTCTAGCCTACACCTTTGCCTGGGTACCCTCCACCACCTCCAAAATCAGCAGCTGATTCTGAAATGTCATCTAGGTGACATCCCTCCACCCCTTCACTTACTAAATACCCACAGCTGGCTCCCTAAAGATCTTCCCTGACAAGTCAGATCAGGTGATGTTGTGTTCAGGCTGGTGCACGAGGGCAGACCTAATGGGACGTGAATGCCGAGGATGATGCATAGGCTCTGACAGAGGGAGTTTTTAAAGGAATAGGCTTGCTGCTTAACTATTTCATGCTCACAACTTTTTAGAGGCAGAAGGTAAAGGAAGATGTGTAGGAGACTGCAGGAATAGCAAGGAGATTTTGGCTTATTAGAAAAAAGGGTAGAATTGGAGTTTATTAAAGCTTCAGATGCAAACTTAGCATGGTCACCATAATACATTGGAAAGAATATGGACTAAAGAACCCTTAGTTCTGCATAGGCATATGCAAATAGCTTTGCTTTCCTTGTTTCATCTGTCAACACTACAATACCCCCGATTCAGGACCATAGTGATCCTCATTTTGCAGATGAAGAAGTTGAGGTGTAGGTAGGTAGCTGAGTTTCCTGCAGTTTTCCTGGGCATTGTATAACTTTAGCATGTCCTGATGCATATCAGCTGTGCAAGAAGAAAGGCAGAGGAGCCGGGAGCGAGCTGAGAGTGAGGTGGAATGTGCCAGTGGTGGCCATGAAGACATGCCCGTGGAGAGGATTCTAGAAGCCGAACTTGCAGTTGAACCAAAGACAGAATCCTATAGTGACATGAACATGGAGAACTCGGTATGTGGTCTTAAATCTCCATCCATCTTCCAATTCTTGGGTGGGGCTGGAGATAGGGTGTATATTAGAGTCCCAGAACCTGTCACTTACAGCACTTTGCTCCTTTTTCAGACGAATGACCCTGTTACTAACATATGTCATGCTGCTGATAAGCAGCTTTTCACCCTGGTTGAATGGGCCAAGCGTATTCCCCACTTCTCTGATCTCACTTTGGAAGACCAGGTCATTCTGCTCCGGGCAGGTAAAGCATATTGGCTTCCTTTTTCTTGAGACAATAACCTGGGCTGCCATTTTGCAATTACTGTTGGGATCCTAAAAAGAGTGACATGGACCTAAGACCCATCCCAGCTGGGTACCATGCTGATGAGATAACCCTATCCAGAGTTGTTCTTTGTTATGTTTATTTGTAGGCTCTTAAATTTGGATTTAAGTTTTTCCCCAAAAACTTTTATTCCCAAATGAAACATTGCTAATGGAGGACCGGGACTCTTTTTCCATGCAAATTTTACCATGGCTTTATAATTTGCATTTAATTTTCTAAGACTGTTAAATCACTTTTATTGAGGATAATTTTAAGCAGTGCTTCATTAAGGTAATGAAATTGGCAAATACAGATATTCCCATTTCATAGCTGAGATAAAGAAAACAAAGATTTTTGCTCAAGCTTATACTACTAGATGGATTCTGAGGTCTCTTTCTGTTTCAAGATCCCGTGTGCCATATTCTCCCTTGCCTCCTATTTCTGGGACACTGTGCAGTCCATTGACATATGCCATATCTCCTCTTTGTCACCGAGCCAGCAGGGAAATTTCATGAAGATCTGCTGAGCATTGGAAAGCAGTCCACTCATTCATCCTTGTTAGATAATGAGCAATCACTGAATGTCGACTGAAAGCTAAATACTGTGTTGGGTGTTACTAGACAATGCCAAAGAAATAAAACTAGGTTGTCAGGTCCTGGGGGCAGAGACTGCAAGGTATATTGGCTTTATCAACCATGGCAGCTAACACAGTGACTATTATCTGCTAAGTGTTCAATCCATATTTGTTGACTGATTTAAAAAAAAAAAAAAGAGCCCTTGTCCTCAAGCTGTCATTCTGGGTTGCCCCTGAGAGACAGTGGGGGATGTGCACAGCCATAAGTCGGGAGACCCCAGTCTTATCCTTTGTTTCTTCACTAATTAGCTAATTCCTAACCTCCCTAGATTTTCTGTGCTGCTTTTACTACATTGGATAATGATATATGCATTGGATGATTATCAAGGAAGCAAGAATGTGGTCTGTTTTCCCTCAAGGCCTCCTCCTTGTCCTTGCAGGGTGGAATGAATTGCTGATTGCCTCTTTCTCCCACCGCTCAGTTTCCGTGCAGGATGGCATCCTTCTGGCCACGGGTTTACACGTCCACCGGAGCAGTGCCCACAGTGCTGGGGTCGGCTCCATCTTTGACAGGTGTCTCCTTTCTGCTTCCTGTGTGTGTATGTGTGTGTGTGTACACATGCGTGTATACATGAATTCACATGTAGGCACGAACCTCTGGGTAGTGCTGGGATGTAGGATGGGCAGCCCAAACAGTTGCACATTACTATGCAGAGACCATTAAGCATATGAAAATATAAATCTGAGGATTGAGAGGGGGAATAAAAAAAAGGTTGAGATCACAACAGGCTAGAACCAGTCAGAGATTAGCATGGTTGCTGGGCAGAGGGGAGACCTTGTTGTCCCTATGGGTTTCCAAAGAAGAGATTGAGTCATTGACTAGTGAGCTGGGGGTGGGGAGGGTAAACTGCCTATCCTAGGGGCCAGAGATGGGCTAGGGGTTCGGGATCTCTCCTTAGGAGGGCAGGCAAAATGGGCTGAGGTTTATTCTGGGCTCTGTATAATCAGGGGCAGGCTTGCAGCGGAGTAAACCGATCTCGAACAGGCAGTGACTCCCAGGCACTATGCCTAAAACGGTGCTAAAGGCAAATTAAGCCATCTGATTTAAAGAGGCGGATGAAATGAATAGATTACTGACTTGTGGGTGACAGGTTGGAGAGCTGGTAAGGAAGAAAGGAAAGTTGAAAATAGTCTCTCTGTGCAATGCCAGGGCCCCGGGGCTCCTTCCAACCTCCATTGTAAATGGTCTTCTTGGACCGTGTACACATCCACCTAAGACGCCTCCACTCCTTCCCTGCCCTTTCCCACTGCGTGCTCCATATGGAGGCCAGTATGGGCTTTGGAATGACTTGGTCCCCTTCATGGTGCCTGGAGGTTCTCCCTGTCACTGACTGCCACCCTCTACTGTGTTCCTCGGGCTAAGCAATGCCCTCGTGGGCTTTGCCAGCTGCATTTCTAATTCCCAAGTCTTCTAGGTGCCTGTCTGGCCCCTGCTCAGAGTTCACTGCTTCCTCCTTGATGCACCCTTGGACTTTGTTCATGCCAGTTACTTCACTGGGCGTTGCATTGCTGCTTGCTGTTTCTATGTCTGTTTTTTAAACAAACTGTAAGTTTCTTGCAATGAGGGACTGCATCTTACTCATTTCTATACCCCTAGTATCTGGTGCATTGCCTGGAAAACAGAGTGGGTACCTAAAACATATTGGTTGAATTGGTTTTATTGGTCTTTGGCCTAGTACCATGCTTTTCTCATTACCTTCCCTTGTTTCCTGTGAACAGAGTTCTAACTGAGCTGGTTTCCAAGATGAAGGACATGCAGATGGACAAGTCAGAGTTGGGGTGCCTGCGAGCCATCGTGCTGTTTAACCCAGGTGACTGCCCTTTGACCTCAGGGGCTGCGTGGTGTCCAGCCCTCCTCCGTGGCCGGCCTCCAGTGCTCCAGCAGTGTTTAGTCCTCTAGCTCAGCTGAGACAGAGAAGGCAGGGCCAGGAATCCAGGCGAGCACAGAGTCAAGTATCCATGGCCTCTGCCATCAGAGCCATCTCGAAAAATGTTTTAAATGTGTGTGTTTGGGGGCAAGTAGGGAGGCTGAGAGATGACAGTGGCCTATAGTGGTCACGAAGGAGGCGGTGAAAAGTGGTCAGAGCCTGGATGTATTTCTAGGCAAAGCCACTGGGGTTTGCTGATGGATTGGATATAGGATGGAAAAGAAAGAGAGGAGTTAAAAATAACTCTCACGGTTTTTTGGTTTTCCTGAACAATTGGAAAGATGAAGTTCTCATTTATTGAGGTGGGAAAAACTCCAGGGGGAGCAAGTTCTGAGGGTGGGTGGATAGGCAGCAGAATTTGGTCTTTGGACATTAAAACTGGAGACGGATAGTAGACATCAGAGAGTAGCTGTCCAGGAAACAACTGCCTACATGTGTCTGGACTTCAGGGGAGAAGCCAGGACCAGAGATTAACGTCTGAGAGCTGTCAGCCTCCACCTGGCATGTAAGCACCAGGCTGGGTGAGAGCATCTGGGGAGGAGATGAAGATAGCGCAGAAATAAGGGCTGGGGATTGAGCCCTGGGGCCCGCCAGCAGTCAGAAGTCAAGGGAAAGAAGAGCCAGCAAAGGAGCCTGAGGAGTAGTCGGTGGGATAGGGAGACACCCGGAAGAGCAGTGTCCTGGAGGCCCAGGGGAAGAGTTTTTCTAGGAGGAGGAAGTGATCAGCCTCATCAAATGCTGCGGTGGGCCCAGAAAGATGAGCCTTCAGAATTATGTAGTGAGTTAGGCACGTGCTTCATCTCCTGAATTAAGCGGTCAGTCCACTGATGCAGGTCATGTGTCAATTCAGGTTTTGTGCCTCATCTCATCACTCAGTCCACGTATGTAGCAGATACTCAATAAATACATGAAGGTGATATTTCTAGAATGGCCTGGATAAAATAAAACTCTCCTCCTTGGAGCCAGTGGTGGGTATGTTTGGCTATTAATGAAGTGTAAAACTTTTGTCCCAAGAGTTTGTTGGGTAGACTGGGCACGGAAAGGAGTGCTATCCAGGAAAGATGCCCAGCTTTGTTTATTTCACAACTGTCCCCATCCAGGGCATCTCTGAGAACGCCAGGATAGGTGGCTGGAGGGATTCGGATGGCGTTGGTGGGAGGGCGTGTAACCAGAGGCTAGATCAGTCATCTTTTTTAGATGCCAAGGGTCTGTCCAACCCCTCTGAGGTGGAGACTCTACGAGAGAAGGTTTATGCCACCCTTGAGGCCTACACCAAGCAGAAGTATCCGGAACAACCAGGCAGGTGAGAGAGTGCTGGAAGAATGGTAATAACAGCAGCAACTACCCCCACTCTCCGTTTACTGAGCGCCCGGTGTGTAGCCGGCACTGTTTAGATGTTTCCAAATGTTATTTAATCTCCATAACAAGCTGAAAGCCACTAAAATGTTAACTCCACAAAGCCAGAGGTCTTGTCTGTCTTTTCATTGTTCATCAGTCTAGCATCAGCTCCTAAGGCAGTGCCCAACACATAGTCTGCATCCTGAAATGTTGGATGAACAAGAAAATGAATGAATAAATGTGGGAATCACTGTCTCCAATTTCTGTCAAGGAACAGAAGCTGAGAAAGGTAAACTAATTTGCAGGAGATCATAGGGCTGGCGGAGGTCAGGTGCAAACCAGGTCTTTCTGAGTGCACAAAGCCTGTGTGTGAAGTGTGACTGCATTGCTTCCTGGTCCACCCTCACAGAAGCTTCCAAGCCATAGAAAGTACAGGTCTGGGCAGCCAGGAGATGCGGCTCCTGGTACCCAGGGTGCCGTCTGTGTGGCCTCTGACAAGGTGTTGGATCCTTTGGAAAAAAGAATGTTGGTCTAAAAGATCTCTGAGGCCATCTGGTAGTATAGGTATTCATGAGTTATTAAGAAAATATTCTTCTTATGAGCTTGTTTAGTACAGCTAAACAAAAGAGTTTTCCCTCTTTGCTAACTGCAATTAAAATGAGAAAATATGATCTTCAAATCTCATAGAAAACTGGAAATGAAATTGAAAAGACTGACTTAAAGATGTAGTAGTTTTGTCTTTAGGGTTAATTTTACATGCTCCTGATTCTCATTGATGACTTTTATTTCCCTGTGAAGTTTAATTTCCATTAAGCTGCTTATTCTGGATCATAAGTCAATATCTATCAGTCGTCCAGAAGAGGCTGAGCTATGTTTTTTGTTGGAGACTGTGGCCAAATCTGAGTGGGTGGGTTTCAGCCCTTTGGTGCAATGAATAGGCAGGCCTAGAGTATGAGTTGGAGAGATTACACTGTAACAGTAACCTATCAAATGTCAGGAATTTGACACAATAGAAGTTTATTTCTTACTCACAAATCTGGGTGAGCAGTCAGTTCAGAGAGGTGGCTCTCTTCCATGCTATCATTCAGGGACCCAGCCTCTTCTTCCTTCTTGTGGCTCCACCATGACCCAGAGTTACAGCGTGTTTTGCATCCAGATGATGGAAGGGGAAAAGGGAAGGAGCAGAGAGGCGAAGCCACATGTGTGAGGCCTTGGTCTGGAGAGGTCCTTTCTCTCTCTCACTTCCGTTGGCTGCAGCTTAGTCTCAAGGCCCAGCTAGCTGCATAGAAGGCTGGAGAATGTATCCAGCTGTATGCCCCGGAAGAAGCAGAGAATGGATTTTGGTGAACACTTGGACGTCTCTTTTTCACCTGCAATAGGTGAGATTGAGAAAGCCCTGCCCAGGGGGCCAGGACCTGGCTGCAGCATTGGCATGGCCACAGGCAGGGGTGAGCCCTGGGCAAGTCATGTTAACAGAAAGCCCTGAGTTGGATTCTTTCTACTGATTCTCCCACCTCTAAAGCAACATTAGATGTGTTTCTAAGCACATGTTGTGTGTGGGGCATTACGAATAATGAGTCTCATACTCATTCTTTTCCTGGAACTGGCTCTAGGTCCTGTTGTTTATCTTAAAAAAACAAACTGACAAAAAACCCAACTATCTTTTTTCCTAATTAGGTAAGCAATGCATGCTTTGGTAGGAAATAAGAAAAATACTTTTAAAATAAAGCAGGTAATTAAAACAAAATATTTTGGTATATTTCTTTCCAGTATCCTTGTGTATCCATGTATGTACACATAGAGATATGTATTTATAGATATGAAATGATACAGTTTGGGTTTTTTCTTTCCTTAACCATTCTAGGAATTTATCAGATTATTGAAAAGTACAAAATTATCATTTTTAAAGGATTTGTAATATTTCATAGTGTGGATACATCCTAATGTATTTAGTCCTTGCCTTCTGGTTGACATTTAAGTTGTTTCTAATGAGTATTAGTTTTAAAACTTTGGAACTTGACCCTTATCCGGGAAGAGGGCTGCCAGGGGCCTGGGCTGCCTCCAGACCCGGGGAAGAGATGCCAACACTTGTGGCCTGGACTAGGGCAGAGCCTGGAACTTCAGAGAGATGGCAGAGGCTGGATCCCTTGCATGTCCCTGGGTTCATCCAGCACAGCTTGGACAAAGGGTGACTGCCCTGACCAAGTGTTCATGGAAGGCTCAACAGGGACATCAGGGTGTCACTGACCAGGCAGGTAAGTATGCCGAAGGCTGGTCCCTCTGTTTTGCAGAAAATGTTTTGCAGAAAATGTTTTGCAGAAGGGGATCCCGGCACAGGCAGGGCCCGGTGGTTTCTCAGTGGTAGAGTGCTGCCACCCCGTGGACACTATTCAGAAGTGCATATCAAAGGGCCCGAATTCTGCTTTCTCTAGTCAGAAAGCCGACCTCAAAACTCGGGAGTGCGCAGAACTCACACGCGCATCCTCTGGCACATGCAGCAGGCGCCTTAAAAGTCACTAATCCGCCTTGCTGCCACCAGGCGAGTGAGGAATGCAGCGGTGGTTCCGTGGCTGTGACCATTAATGGGCGTGTTTATTTCTATGAGCTCTAGTCGCAGTTCTCGACCCAGGGCATAGAGCAAAGACAGCAATATTATGGCATATTTAGCATTTTGCAGATTGTAAAACTTTGGCATTTTCGGAGTAAAAAACCCATTTTCAGAGTTAATCTCAGTCTAACTTTGCACCTTATAGAGAAGTCATTTCCTTTTCTTACTTCCACAAAACTTTAATATGGTAGAACCGTGACGAAGAGCTCAGCTCCCCCCCCCCACCCTCCGCCTCCCTGCTGCGTGGGATGCTGTTCAGACGCCTCCAGGTGCTTTATCGTTGAAAGCTTTTGAAGCTTTGTGTCGGCATTGGCTCAGGCCTTTATTTTTTTCATGTAGAGAAGCGATTTCTATTTTTTTAGATGATGTCACTTTATTTTCTTACAGTGCTACATTTCCTTAAAACATTGTGTGGCACGAATATGGAAATATACACATTATCAAGGAATGTTGGAACTCTAATTTGTAACTTTTTCATGAAATAATGTGATGCTTAGTAAAGATCCAACTAGAACCAGAAATCTGTCACTTAGGGCCACAGTGACTCATGTGATTTTGGTCCTTGTGTGCTTTATTGGAAGCTGTGAGTAGAGTGACTGAGTTTTTAGAAGCCTTCATAACATTAAAAACGAGCTGGCATTGCACTGGCGAAAAAGGATGCTGAGAGCTGCAGAGGGCCACGCGGGCAGAGTGAAGAGTGTCACAGAGTGAGGGGCCTAAAAGGACATGCAGATGTGAGATGAATTCCCTCACTCACTGGTCTCTCTCCCTTATGTGAACCGCACAAAGAATGTCCTCAGTTACAGAAAAGTGTGTTTGGGGGTGTGTGTGAGAGAGAGAGCATGTGAGGGTGTGTGTGCATACACATGTAAGCACATGTGAGAGTGTGAATTTGCGTGTGTGTATTTGTGAGACTGTGTGAGTGTGCACGAGTGTGTGTGCACGTATATGTATGTGAGACCATGTGCATGAGGTATATGAGATTGTGTGTGTGTAATTGCATGAGTGTGTGTGTTGAGCATGTGACATGTACACATGTGTGAGAGCATGTGAGTGTGTGAATGAGTGTGTAAATGCATGTGAAGCATGTGTGAGGGCATGTGAGCGTAAGTGCATGTGTGTATGTGTGAGCGGTGAGAGTGTGTGCACACATGTGTGTGAACACGTGTGAGTGTGAGAATGTGTGAGTCAGTGTGTCTGCAGGCGTACGTGTATCCGTTTCCCCCAGCAGACCCTGGGCTCCTCAGGGGCAGAGACTACTATTTTCTATTTCTTTCTTTTCCCAACTTAAAGGTGAGCACAGACTAAGAAGCTGACCACAAAAATTAGTAGCAATTGGTTACAAATTGGCAACAAAAATTTGATAACTGCCAGACATGGTGACCCACACCTCTAGTCCCAGCTACTCTGGAGGCTGAGGTGTGAAGATCACTTGAGCCCAGGAGTTTCAGTCCAGCCTAGGCAGCATAGTGAGACCCTGTCCCCTCTCCCCCCAAAAAATTTGGTAGCTGGAGCAACTGAGGTCACAGTGATTAACATAACTATACTGTGAGGGAACGCGCAGGCTCCTGAGAGCAGGGACTACCTCGGCTCTCGCTCATTTTGGTATCCCAGAACCTATCACAATGCCTGGCGCATGAACTCAGACATGTTCATCTAATGGTGACCCTACAGGGTAATAGCTTCTGTGCATCCGATGCCCGCCTCATGCTCTGTTCTAAGTGCTTCAGTAGATCTGCCCGGGAACCTTCAGGACAATTGTAAGGGACAGCAGCTGGTAAGGTTGGTGACTGAGGCCCCAGCAGGGGTCCATTCCTTCCTTTTCACCACTATGAATGAGCAGGGCCCAGGGCAATTCCGGGACATGGCAGCAGAATTCGAAATTCCCAAGAGGTCACATGCTCCAGCTCTGCCTATAAAACTGATTAGCCGTCTAGCCTGTTTCTGAAGCTCCCTAGGATTAGAGCTTCTCCAGGTGCCTCTTCTCCCCTTCCAGCTCTTCTACCACAGATTGGTCGAGAAGACCACATGCACTGCCTCCCGCTGGCAGGTGCCCCACGCATGCCGTTCTGTGGTCCCTGATGCCTCCTTGGCTTCCCCGCAGGTTTGCCAAGCTGCTGCTGCGCCTCCCAGCTCTGCGCTCCATCGGCTTGAAATGCCTGGAGCACCTCTTCTTCTTCAAGCTTATTGGGGACACCCCCATTGACACCTTCCTCATGGAGATGTTGGAGACCCCACTGCAGATCACCTGAGCCCTGGCGGTCACAGTGTCCCCCCAAGGACTGCCCCTGGGCAGGTGTGTGTGGACCCCCACCCTGCACACTTCCCTCCACCTCCCACACTGACCCCCTTCCTGTCCCCAAAATGTGATGCTTATAATAAAGAAAACCTTCTACACATGAGACTTTTATAGGTGGAGTTTTGTATAGATGTTAAAGTTAACCCTTCTTTGCTATCTACAGGGCTGGGGGATTTTCTGGGAGTTCTTGGGAAAACTAACCAAGCCTCTGTACATACAACTGGTTTAAATTATTTTTTCACTTGCCATGGAAAGCAAACAAAAAAACAATAAAATAATATATATGATATCGGCACTGCTGGCGCATGGGGTGTGTTATTGCACTGCAGGGAAGTTATCTCAGGGGTGGGCAAGGGATACTGGAGGCTTGGGGTGGGGCATGGGGGTCCTGAGATAATAAATCACAGGGCTGGATGCCTGAGTCTAAGTTGGGCACCACCACAGAGCCAGCTTTGCCCCAGGGAAGCCCCTGCAGACACTGGGAAGAGACTCTTGTCTTTCAGAGTCAGGTGAGGTTTTTGTTTTTGTTCTTTCTTCTAAGAATATTGAGCAGAAAAACCTTGTTCTGGTCGGGGGCAAATGCGTATAAAGCCAAAAAAAGATCTTCTCTTGACAAGGGAAGAGTCTGAGGTCCTGGGAGTTGGTGAGAGGTGGTAACAAAGGAAGGGATTTTCTGTCATTAAGCGGCCACAACAGCAAAAAGACCAAGTTTATTTTCCACCGTTATCTAACCCTACATAGCCCGTTCTTAAAAGGGAAAGAGAGAATAGCTCTCCGAGCTCCTAGCCTAGGATCTCCAGGTTTACCTAGTTAGTGGTCCTGGAGCCCTGCTGTTTGCGGAACAGTGATCTCCTTGAAGGTAGGGACTGTGTCTATTAGATGTCACAGCCGACATATCCAGCCCATCGTCTCCAAGTCACCTTTTTGCCATTTGCAGGAATAGGGCTTAACAGATGCACAAATCTATGTGTGCTATGATTTATGTGGTGCCCCCAGGGCTGCAAGTGTACAACCTGAACAACTGCACATGGTAGTGCTGCTTACCTTCTTCGTACCACCAGCACCCGACCCCAGGCCTGGCACATGGTAGGCACACAGTAATTTGCATTGTTGACTTGGGTTCCATACAACTGGCAAGAATTCCCTTAAAAGGCAATGTGGATGACATCTGCCTAATTCCCCTTATCCCCTCAAAAAACCCCAGGGCTAATGCTCTAGTTCAAAAACACCCATCAGTGATCATACAAATGTGGAGAAACTGAAGTTGCTTTATTACTGGGACAAGTTTAAGGTTCTCTCAGCCTTGGACATTAAGTAATGGATTGAAAATGTTAATCCTGCTCTTTTTTTTCCCTTTTCTTTTTTATCTGTCTTTATTGTGGACCATGATGAAAATGGTTGGGTGGGGGGACTAAAATTTAACTGTAGGCTCCCGGAGCTCTTCCATCCGCCAGCATAACTCACTGAACACGATCAGCTGCCTTACAGGTAACATGGGCCTTCTGGGAAAGTTCACTGCCCCACCTCAGTTGCTGGTGGTAGCCTGAGTCCCATTCCCATCTTTGATTCCTTCCTCATGGAGTCCTGGCTCTGGCCTGCAGCATAATGCAGGCTGGTCAAGGCCTAGCAGGGCGTCTGTACATTCATCGGGGAGGTGTCTCTTGGAATTGCATTTATAGAACCTCATTGAGCCTGTAGTGTGCAGAAGCCAGGCCGGCCTCACTTCACAGCTGGTCCCGTGACATTCAGGGCCTCATAGGCTACCTCCTTCCGGACCTCCTTCACACCCTGGGATGAGCATCTGGGTGGCTGCTCAGCCTCAACTGGAGCGAGGTTCCAACTTCCTTAAGGCTTAGCTCCAGAGTAGCCCAGGTAACCTTCCAGGGCCTGCGTCTCTGTGGAGAGAGCCCTTTCTCATTCAGCACGCCTTATCAACAAGCAGGATCAGCTGTGGGAGGGAAGTGCGGCCAATGCTAACTAATATTTTCTGGGTCCCACAACCCTATGCTACCCAGCCTGGCTTACACCAATAACAAAATAGACAGATTCAACCTTGTTTTCCATGGGGTTGTCGTACAGCCTGGGCCCATGGCTGTGAGGTGAAAAGCTTGTGGATTCTGGACTTAGACAGTGAGAGCCTGGCTCCTGGGTCTGCCAGCTGCTGGTCTTGTATTTGGGGGAAGCTGCTTACCCTCTGACTCTCATGTCTTTCCTTTATTGTGAAAGTCAGACAACAATACTCACCTTGTAAGGATAAAAAGATGGAAGATGCATAAAGCCCAGTGTGAGAGCATGTGCCTTGGCATAAGACATCCTTGGGTTTGAGTCCTGACCTTGCCATTCATGATGACCTTGATCCTCACTGAGCCCAGTCACCTAGTCTGTAAAATGGGAGAGTTGTACCATCTGTGCCACAGGGTTCTAGTGCAGGTTGTGTGAGCTCATGTGCATAAAGCTCTCAGCACAGCGGCTGGCATGGATGATGGGCAAAAATATTAATTTATTTTCTGCTGAAGAGCAAGATTGTAGTTAGAACTTAGTCTTGAGTTTTGGAGGAGACTACCAGAACATTCTATTCCACAGCCTGGTCTGGGTCGTTCAATGTACTGTACAAGGAATCAAGAATTTCTGGTTTCGAGTTTTATTCCAGGCTGTATCTTCAACAGTCAAATGGGAAAAGCCCCTCATTTTCCTAAGGGGGCTGATAATGGGAAAGCCTGCGTGTGCCATTAGGACCGTGCAAGGGACAGAGTTTTGCCACAGTGGAGGCTGTGTGAGTCAGACTGGAGGAAACGGGTGTAGGAAGGTGCCATGGCTACAAGCAAGAGCTCAGAGGCAGCCCAGCTGGCGTCAATTAAAATCCCATCTGATTGCTGAGGAGCCCTGGGCAAGGGACTTAAACTCTTAGACCTTAGTCTTCTACTTGTGAACTGGGAGTAGTAACTGTATCTGTTCACAGGGGCTTGTTGACAGAATTGAATGTGATAATTTGTGAAAGATACACAGGACTATGTGTATCGTCCAGCACACGGTAAATTCTCAGTGAATTTTAACACACTCCCTAGTATTATTGATCCAAATACCCTCTACAGGACTCCTGTTCTGAAAAGAAAGTCAGACTCCATGGAAAAGCCCCTCCCTGCACCTGACTGCTCCTCTGCAGCCTGTTTAACCTGATGGCTCCATTGTCCACCATGACAAATCACCAGCGGAGTACGGTCCCTGCCTTCCTCCCATGGTCGGTGTGGAAGAAAGGAGGTAATGTCATGGCAGCGCTTTGTACGCTGGCAAGGATTATTTTAAAAGGCGTCATTTGCATAGTAAACATGTCTTAGTCTTGGCTACTCCTTTTCATAACATTTAGTGCACTCATCCAAATATCTGGTTATGCTTTAGACTATTTGCTTGTTCAAAAACTTTCAATGACTTCCTTTTGTCTATTAAGCAGTCTCTCCAGGGAGCAAGTTTATCCCCCTTTCATGGGGACATTTGGCAACACAGCGTCTGAAGACATTTTTGGTTGTCATGACTGGGGAGTTATACCGCATAGAGGCCAGGGAAGCTGCCAAACATCTATAATGCACAGAATGGCCCCGAGTGTCAATAGTGCTGAAATGGAGAAACTCTGCTGTAAAGCATCACCCATGGAATAAAATATCAAATAGTATTTTCCTATTGTTTTGGGATTTTGATCAAAGCCCCAAGGTGAGGTCAGGAGGGTCTCTCGTACTCTAAAGAGCATCTACTAGATGTATCCACACAGGACTTGCTAAGGCAGATGAGCTGGTTCTGTGACTCTCACCTTATTACTCTTCTTGAGCCTATATTATAGAAGATTGAAATTTAAAAAGGGAGTTCCTTAGAATAAGGAGTACCGGGGAGCAGGGCTGCAGCTTTATGCTCCAACCCTGGGGTGGACAGGGAGAGAGAGAAGCCTCCATCCCCAAGCCACGTGAGGTGGGCATGAAAGAACCCCCACTGAGGGCGTGTGTGGGTGCCTACATCCTGGGACTGGCATCCGGCACCCAGGCTGGACACTTGCTGGGCAGGAGAAACACACAGACCCACCCTGACACAGAGGGCAGGGATGGGGTGAGCCTGGGTGGGCCTGGGGCCACCGGAACATTGACTGATGCCTCTTCCTGAGTAGAGACCTCTCAAGACAGGGTCCATCAGGAGGGTGCTAGTAGGGCAAGGAAGGAGGGCGGCAGGGATGCCCTCCTCCTCCCTCCCCACTTGGTTTGGCCAAAATATGGCATTGTCTATGCGCCAAGTGAATACCTGGGACAGAATACCTGTGTTTAGAATATCCTGAAGGTATCAAGCCCAAGAGAATGGCCTCTTAGGTCAAGTGAACTCAGCAGCAAGAGGCTGTGGGGAGGACTCTTGTGGGCAGAGGGTGACTTCATGTCTAACCTGGTTACCGTGCAGCACAGTTTCCCAGGGGTCTCCTCAGGAACTCGCCACGTGCCCTAAGAAAAGCCACGTGCTGGGTGCTTGCCACATGGAAGGCATCAATGGCACCACGCTCTTACGAACATTTCTTCCACTTCTCATCCTTCCCCCAGGGCCCAATTCCCTGGTAGAGAGACGGGAGGAAGAGAGAGGGGAGAACTAAGTCACTGTAGCTGATGCATTGGGCTGATGGGCTCGGACGGGCCACCTTGGCTCACTCCAAGGGAGGAGGCGGAGAAGATGTTGCCAAGGCTGAGAGGCTGGTAACCAAAGAGGGCCGAGTCAAGGTGGTGCATGCCTGGGCCCCAGTTGTTACCAGTGCAATGGTGTTGTGAAGCATCTACAGCCAGTGCGATATAAACAGGAAAAGCTTTATTTTCTTCAAGCCAGTGCTGTGTTGCTCCCACTCCTTGCCTATTAACAGTACCTTAGGCAAAGCTCAGAAGATCTCATTGTGGTAGTTAAAAAGTCTAATCTCATTCAAACTTAGTGGTCGTTTCTCTCACTCTTCCTCCACGTCTTCCCCTCCTTCTTCCTTCCTCTGTGCCTGGCACGACTGCTTCACCAGCTATGCCTATCCAAGTCCTACCCATCTTTTAAGGCCAGCTCAGATGCCACGTCTCTGTGAAGCTTTTCCTGATTTCTCCATCTTTGCAATATTATTATTTTGTGTCTCTATTTTGAATGCATTCAACACTGCACACTGCATTATTGACTAGTTGCGTATGCTATCAAATTTGCTTGTAACCTCCTTGACAGCAGAGATCATGTCTGATTTGACTGTGTATCCAGAACAGCTCTGAGCAGAGTGTCTAGCCCAAGGTTGGCATTCAATAACTGTTCAGTGCAAGTGGTAGCTCTGCTTGCATTTCCAACAGATGGCAGCCCACTGCAAGCAGTGCCGCCCCACAGTAGGCCCAGGAGCCCCTCATCAGAGCCGCAAGTCAGAAAACCCGCCTCGGCTAGACTGTTAACAGAAGGTATAAGGTCTCTACTGCTTGGCACATTACTCTTCATGGGCACAGCAGGCTGTGACCAAAGAAGTTGAGGCATAGTCTTTGCCTTCAGGGAACTTATAATGGAGAAAAGCAGAAAGCACAAGGATCAAGGTATACTAAGAAACGATACAGCCATAGCACTATGAAGTTCACAAAGCACGTAAGGATCTGTGATTGCAATCTGGCCTTAGAGAAGGTGTCTGGGGAGCTGTTGTGATCTCCATTTAAAGATGAAGAAGCTAAGACCCTAGAGACTCAATGACTTGTCCCAGGACCCACGTGGGGGTCAGTCTGAGGAACTCAGCTACTCTCAGCCCAGATGCAGAGCAAATGCCACCAAACTGCAAGACCTCTGGTCCTATATGCACGGCTAACTTTTTATATTCTGTGCCCAAGAAATATCTGCAGATTGAGGGATTGGAATATTTAAGGAGCAAATGTAAAATAATGAGAAAGTGTGTTTTCTACTAAATGTGTAACCTGGATGAACGAACACATCGACATTTAGCTCACATCTCCTTCAGGAGTTTTGCTACAATGACACTTTCTTTGGATAGTTCATTTTAGATTTGTCTCATGACTCCATACTAAAAATTCATTAAATCTATAACAACGGCTATGATACATACCACGTGCCCCAGATTTACATACTGTCCCCATCTACTCAGAATCCGTCATATGCCAGGCCCTGGGCTGGTACTTTCATATTCCAGCTTTATTTCCTACATTATTTAATACATTGGGAGCTGCACGATATTTGACTGTTTCCAAAAATCAAAATCTACCTTCTGTGAATAATACGCCACCACTACCTCTGTAATTCAGAAACCTGGCTTGGGCTCTGGAGAAGCAGGATCATCCCAGACGAATGATCTCAAGGCTTCAGGCAATAAACCAACAATGCCTTCCTGCTAGGAGAGAGACTGGGGCCCCGTTACAGGATCCAGTAAAGGCGGTGGTACAGTGGGGAGTGGAAGGGACAGCGCAGTCCGATCCCTCTCCGAAGGCAGGCAGAGAAGGCCCATCTGGGAAGAGAGCCTCTGCTAGCTTGCGAAGGGGAGAATGGGACACCCAAACTCCTTCCCAGCCAGGAAGGGCAGCTTTCACCCTCCTCCGTGGAAAGGTCCATGGGAATGTCTCCGTGGCAGTGTTGGAGCACACAGCCGTCTCTGACCACAGGCCACAGAGGACCTGGCCCGGGGCCAGACTCCTCGGGGGAGGCTCCCCGCGCCCCAAGCGGCGCAGCTGCGGGGCGTGCTTGCAGCCCGCCGGTCCCCAGCGGGACACCCAGTGCCGAAGAGTGTTTGGCACGGGCGCCCTCTGCTGTCACCTCAAGGCATCACACTCGCCGTCCCGGGAAGCGACTTTCAGGAGGCCTAGGAAAGATGGGATTTGCAAAAACTGAAAACAAAAAGAATAGTTTGAAAAACGCCGTAGTGATAATCAGTCAATACCAATTTGATGGTGAGTACAAGTGGAACCCATTCTTCGGTTCTTATGTCACCTCACTTCGAATAATGGGCTCAAGCTTAATCCAGGATAATACAAGAGGTTCTAACTCACTGTCATTTCTTAAAATTGAGTAATATTCCATTGTGAACAAATACCAGATTTTAACAATCCACTCATGCATTGACGGACACTTGGGTTGTTTCCATGACCTAGCAATAGTGAATTGTGCTGCCATAAACATT
>CAUYRT010011896.1:0-40380 GCA_963574885.1 Lepilemur ruficaudatus | reverse complement strand
CCTCACACTCCTGGGCTCAGGCAATCCTCCTGCCTCAGCCTCCCAAGTAGCTGGGACTACAGGCATGCGCCACCATGCCCAGCTAATTTTGTCTATATATTTTTAGTTGGCCAATTAATTTCTTTCTATTTATAGTAGAGACGAGGTCTCACTCTTGCTTAGGCTGGTTTCGAGCTCCTGATCTTGAGCGATCCAACCGCCTCGGCCTCCCAGAGTGCTAGGATTACAGGAGTGAGCCACCACGCTCGGCCCAGAAACATGAAGATTCTTGAATGAGACGTAATTGCTTATTGTTGTATGCCACTGTGATTTGAGGGATTATTTGTTATGCAACAATAACTGACAATTACAAGAGTAGATTTTATTTATTAATATTTTGGAAAATTTATCAAATTATTATAAATAAAATTTGCATTTAGGCTGGGTTGTATTATTTTGGGTAAAAAGTGGTGACTCAAATAATGATATTGAATTATGTGTATGCTTGTATATTTGATTTCTTTTCAACTTTAGAAATTTCAAAAATGTTAAGCATAGGTGAAAGGGGGTAGCTTTTGAAAATTATTATTTGCAAAGGGACAGCATGTGTTTATAAACATATGTGTAGAGATAGTTGCTCAAAAAACAGACACAATATATAAACTATCATGTATTCTTGTCTTTATTATCTCCTGTTTAGATGTCTTTTGACTATGGTTTCATATCTTTTGTTAGTTTCACATTGATTTTCATTTTAATAGCGTCTACCTGAAACTACTATTCTTCTGTTTTTCTGAATGGTGTCTGTCTCCCTTTCACAATGAAAATGTCATCTGCACATGTGAACATTTTCTATCTCCATTTTTCTCTGGTGTCAAGGATTTTTGGTATTAAGTTTGAAGAAAAGGCCTCTATTTTTCATTTGTGTTTAGAGACATCCTTTGAAGAGGAGCAGCATGTGGAGTCAGCCTGATTTTAAAAGGTCATGCACGAGAGCAGGAAAGCTGATTGAGAAGAGTGTGGAAAGTTCCATAATCACTAGAATGAGAAAATATTTAGACTGTTAGAGTGGGAAGGGAAACTGGGCAGACTCACCCCCTTATTGTGGACGTGAGGAAATGAAGTGTTTGTCCTGCGTCACATTGCAAGGTAGTGGTTGGACTTCGTGAAAACTGAGAACAAGGAGCATGGGACATGAGAAGGGAGAGAGAGAAAACGCTTCCCCCAGAAGCAGACCTTCTGACAGGAATTTGAAAGCAGGCAGTTTATTTGGGAGGAAACTACAGAAAGCGCTGGTAAGGGCGTCAAAGTGTGGACCCCAGACCAGCCGCATCCGCATCGCCTGGGAGCTTGTTAGAAATGCAGAACCTCAGGCTCCGAGGTCATAATTCACAGGCACGTCAAAGTCTATGAAGAACAGCCCCACGTGTCCCTCCCAGAGACACTGGCACCCCGCACTGACTAAGGGCTGCTTCCGGGAGCACACCTTCCTAGGACTGGTGCTGGCTGCAGGGCAGGAGTGAGCTGCAGGGAGGAGCTTCAGCTCAGAGGACGGGAGGACACTGTCAGCTGGCACTGGGACCTGGCATGGTGAGTGCCTTGCTGAACAGCAGAGGCGGGTGGGAGTCTTTTCACTGTAGGAGACAAATCCTGGACAGAGGGTTTGCTAGTGATGAACTTGATTAGCTAGTAGACTCTATCTAGCTCCACCTTTGGTATAGGTTATGAAAGTTGCCAGGTCAGTGTTTTCAAATTCAAATCCAAACTTACAAGGCTGAGGCTCAAAGTTTAAATACAGAGCTCCTAAACAAAAATTCCAGAATGAGTTTCCTTATGTTTTGGCTGCCAACTTCTTGACTGGAGGGTCTCCTGCTCTTCTATGCCCCTGGACCTTACTCTAGGGATCACTCTGACCTTGGGGAATGTGGTCCTCTGCTTGGACTGTCTTGTGTAGCACCTGGAACCTCAAGCCATCTTTTCTGTCTGTCCCTGCACTTCCGGTGGCCCCCACTCTCTGATAAGCATTAGATGTACAACCTAGAAGTCATCGAATCTGTGTTGTGTGCAGTGCTTTATTTTGTTTAAATAAAAGAGCCACCTGTGTAAGGTCCAATTTTTTCACTTCCCCAGATTTACTTGGCTCCGTCTTCATCCCAGAGCCTTGACTACTGCTCAGTGGAGCCCCCTGGCGGCCGCCTGCGCTGCCTGTCTTTATGCTGCGGTACCGATTGTTTTGGATTGTTTTCAAATACTGAACCCTGGTCATGATACAGCATTCTTTTTATACATTGCTGATTTCTATTTGCTAATAGTTTGTTAAGGATTTTTATGTCTACATTTTTGAGAGCTATTGGCCTGCTGTTTTCTCTTTTTTTTTTCATTCCTGTTTTAAAAACTACCTTTGGTTTTGGTGTTAGGGTTCATAAAATGGATTGAGAAGTGTTCCCCTCTGTGTTCTGGAAGAGATTGTGTAGATTTGGTGTTTTTTAGACAGTTGAAAAAATTCTCCAGTGAAACTATCTGAGCCCTGGAGATTTCTTTTCTGGAAGTTTTAAAATTATGAATTCAATTTTTAAAACACTTATAGGGCTACTCAAATGATCTGTTTCATATGGGGTGAGTTGTGGTAACTCCTGTTTTTAAAGGAATTGGTCCATTTCATCTCAAAGAAGGTGATTTGCCAGAGGCAGAGATTGAGCTAATGTCTGAGCTGGTACTTTTTCTTCCTTTTGGCCGAGTCCCTACATCTCCACCCGGCCCCTAAAGCTGTCCCTTCCTGCCCTCTGGCTTTCCCCAGCTCTCTCATCTGCTACCAACAGTGTTTCCCTGCTTTCTAAGCCGGCTCTCAACTACTTCCCTCGAAGGCGGTGGTTCTCAAATTTCTCCAGCCCTACCCAGACCTTCTGAGTCAGAAATCCTCGGGGGTGGAGACAATAACTTGTGTTTTAACAAATCTTCCAGGTGCTTCTGTTGCATCCTAATGTTTAAGAGCTGCTGCTTTATGGTGTCTTTCATCAAGGCGACAGAGCTTATCATGCAATCTTTCCCAAGAATGTCTTCAATGGAACAGGGGCCTTTTAAGATCAGTAAGGGAACTAGTGATATGAGGGAAAGAGCCACAGCCTTGGGTCTAAAGAGAAGAGTTTGTGTCTGAGTTGGACGCTCCCCGCTGGTGTTGAACTTGGGTATCCTATTCCTCAAATGATGGGGTTGAGCAAATGGGGATGCTTTCCCTACTTTGTAAGGTTGTTTTAGATCAAATGTGACCATCAAACACTATTTATTGAGGGTCCTTTCACTGTCACAACCACCTTGCAAGCAGTGTTCTCTTTAAAGAGCTGGGAACTCAAGCGCAGATAGTGAATAAGCATCTATAACACGTCACACAGCCCTATGAAGTACTCAAACTATTAATATTATAATTCCTATTTTTTAGATGAGAAAACCGAAGCAACTCGCCCAAGACCACACAACTAGGCAGCCGTAAGGTCAGGATTCAAACCTAGAAATTCTGCCTCTTGTCTCAGCGAGGCTGAGGAGTTGGTGAACGTGGTCTAGGGGACACAAACAGGAAATGAGAGAGATGGGAGTGGCACTCAGTGCTAACTCCAAAGGCCATGATGCCACTTACAAGCCAGCCTGACTCCATCCATTCGTTCCATCAGTGCATATGTACCGAGTGCCTACTTTGTCCCAGGGACTGTTCTGGGCATTGGGTAAGTGCTGGTGAGTAAAATAGATGTGGTCCTTGGCTTTATAGAATTCATAGTTTAAAGGTAACATATATAAAAGTGCTGTAAGAATAATGTAAATTACTCTAGTGAGGACGAGGTGGAATGATAAACACGCATGACACTGGCTGAGGCAAGTGTGCATCTCCTCAAATTATATCCAGCTGTTGACCATCGACTAGACTTCAGGTCAGTCCTGATTTGTGTGTGTGTGTTTTATGCAATCACAAACTTACAGAAAATCTGCTAGTACTGTACAGAGACTGTATTTTTCTCTCAACCATTGGAAAGTAAGTTGCCGATCTGATGACCTATTACCCCCAAATACCTTAGTGTGAATTTCCTATAAACAGGACTTTCTCTTACCTAACCATTATACAATACCAAAATGAGGAAGTTAACATAAACATGTTATTACCACCAAATCCGCAGACCTTGCTGTGGTTTTAATGTTTGTGTCCCTCCAAAAAGCATATATCGGAACCTAAGATCTGATGTGATAATATTCAGAGGTGGAGCCCTTAGGGAAGTGGTTAAGTCATGAAGGCTCTGCCCTCCTGGGTGGATTAGTGAGCGCCCTTATAACAGGGCTGGAAGGAACCAGCGGGGCCCTCTTTGCCCTTCCATCCTGGTGACCAACTGAGGACACAAGGTTCTGGAGCCACCAGAAGCTGGCAGAGGCAGGGAGTGATCCTCCCCTAGAGCTTTAGGCGGGATCACTGCCTTGCCAACACCTTGAGCTCAGACATCTGGCTTTCAGAACTGTAAGAGAATCAATTTGCATTCTTTGAAGCCACCCAGTCTGTGGTAATATGTTAGAAGCCCTAGGAAACTAACACACTATCTATCTATAAAACCACCAGTTCAGATTGATACTTTGAATTCCAATCCCACCTGCCAGGTTCATTCCAGTTTTCACACTTCCCATATTTTTAACTCTGTCGTCTCAACAGTGACAAACCTGGCTCCCATTATGCTACTAGATCGGCTATTTGATCAGCGCTCCCCACCCTGCTCCCGCTTGGCACCGATCTCCTCTGCCACCTTTGCCCCTGAGGGCCACTCCTTGCCCCGCGCGCTCCGGCGCCGCGCCCTGCTCTGTGCACACACACTCCTTCCTCGCTTCACCTCAAGGCTTTACCTGGGCGCTTGGAAAGAGAAGGGAAAAGGGAAGAGGAAGAGGAAGGGCAGCCCTGCTTCCGTGCCCCGCCCCTGATCCCTCTCCCGCCCTGCACCCTGGCCTTGAGCCACCGCCCGCTGCCCACTGCCCCTGGGAGGTTCAGCGCATGTGCAGCCTGCAGCGCTGGAGCCGCGCCCCTGCGGGAGGCCAGGCCTGCCTGCGCGCAAAGCCTGTGTGCAGGGTTCAGGCCTCAGTGAGAGCGTGGCGGGAGCCTGTGTCACCCTCTGTCCCCGGAGCAGCGGTGCGACGCACCCTGCAAGACCAAGCACATCTTTTAAATATGTGGTGTCATTGGCCAGTTCTTGGTTCCAGGGAGAATCTAGATACTTCATTTAAGAAGAGGCTCGCACCTAGACGTCAGAGGCCTTTCCAGGTGGCAAAATGGAGTGTGTCTATCCCTTGTCAGATAGGGCTCACTCTGCCCCGGAGAAGCCTTCAGATCAAATTTCAAGGATGGAACAAGATTAGTCTGGACAGGTATGTAGATCCTGGAAGAACGTGCAATAACTCCTCATAAAATAGCCTGAAAATATTCTTCATGGCAGTTTGACACTTTGTTAAGAGCTCTTATTATTTGTACTTGATAATATCCTCCTTTACATTTCAGAACTGTTTAATACAAGCATGTCCTTTCTCCGTAGAGATTCATGCACCGATTCATTCACTCATTCAACACAGATGTTTCTAAATGTCTAATATTGACCAGACACTGGGCTAAGCATACGGACTGTTCTCAGGCAGCTCTCAGTCCAGTGGAAAACACAGATTAGGAAACCATCAGTGTAATGTTTTATTGATAAGGGCATATCAAAAGGTATGGCACACAGTGCCATGGGGGCATGGAGTGAGGAGGCTCTCCTTGGCCCGGGCATCTCCAGAAAGCCTTCCTTGCTGTGTCTAGTAGCAGCACCTGAGCAACTGAGCAAAGGGGAGTGCTTGTAGGGCTTCCCGAATTGACTCACTATGGAGAAGCAGGCTTGGCAGTGGGCGGGAGCAAAGGTTATGCTGCAGGGCTGGGGAGCACAGCAAATGTTGCTTATTAACACGATTCCAGGTGGCCTTGCCCCTGTTCCTTCCATCCGGTGCAACTTTGTCAAGATGCAAAGTTCCAGGAGAGAGCATCTGCCTAACGGGTCTTAAGTCCGATGTCTGCTCATGGCCCTAGGGCTGAGGAAGGGAAGGGCACAGGGAGAGGTGAAATCTGTCCCTTTCAGTTTCAGTAGAGATGAGACAGGTGCCTGGAATAATTGCCTTCTTATAAGATTAAGCACAGTGGGGGAGAAATTATTCTCCAAAAGGAAATTGAGCTCTAATTGGAAATGGGGAATGGAAGCTGGAAAAAAAGTTTTAAATTATCAGTGACTCTTACAAGGACACTCAGGCATGGGGAAGAATATGGGTAAAAGCAAATCCTTGGTAATATTGTTGAACTACTGGATCAAACCTTACCTGAAACCCACCGACCTTGGAATTTTCCAGTTATATGAACAAATAAGTCTCCCCTATGCCTTCCCCTTTTTTGCTGTGAGCCCACTTGAGTTTGGCTATGTCATATGTAACCAAAACATTTCTAACTGATATACCCCCAGAATGCTCTCATAAAATTTTAGGCAGTCCTTTATTTTCTTTTTATTTCCCATGATTTTCATTTATTTTTCAGTCTCTGAGGGACATTTGTGCATTCAAAGCTCACAGCAGATGACTGATCCAGCTCATAATATCACACTTTAAAATCATCTCTCTGGTATACTTTTATAATGATGTTTGTACCCTTTAAAGTATCCTAATAAAACAAAGACAACATTACATTGGAAATTTTTTTTTCTTATAGTTTTGAAATCAGTTTTTTAGCCATGCAGTTGATTGTGCTAAAGATGCAGAAACCTATAGACTCATCAGTGTGTCCTGAGAGCAGGTGGGCTGGTCAGACACCACTGAGCCTCACCTTTGAAGTCCTTCGTGGGTGCTGTGGGGACCACATTGCAGCATCAAACAGCGCTAGGTTAGTTGCTATCCTTACGGGAGACTAAACAGGATAACCAAGCTTTTGATAATGTCACATTATATCTAAGAGCCTTTAGAATGAGGCCTTAATTCCCAAGAGATCCTGCGTAAGGTTGGCCATAATAATTATTCCAATTTTCAAATGGAAATGCTAAGATCTAGAAATTCATCCCCAGTTACCCACCTGATTGGTAATCAGATCTGAATTCCTGAGTAACTCTCTTTGATTCATGTGGCCAAAGTCCTAACAACATTCGTCATTTGCAATAGTATTTAGATAAAATCAAATTGGTTTTTTGTAATATTCTAATAATCATCATAAAGCATTTGAAAAGAAAATAAATATTTTCTATAATGTGGACATTGACATCTCAGATTTTTCATTTGGGATTTTTTTTCTCTCAGTTTCATAATATGCAGAGAAAATAGAAGAGGAGCACATGTGAGAAAGTAACCTAATGCCAACTCACAGCGATTTATCAGAATCATTGCCCATCATTTAGCTTGGTAAGTAGCATGCTCCAGTATGACTGTGATTGATAAAATTTTAATGTCTTGAGAATCACTTTCTACTGTGTATTTCCCTTAACACAGTTTAACAATATTCATTTTTAATTAAAAAGAACTTTACAAATTACTGTAGATAGTAATTTGAAGGTTAGAAAAATGTTGGTTTACATATTAGAAGTAATGAAGACAAACATTTTAATACGTTTTTGAAAAATGATGTGTTCTACCTGTTAGAATTATGACTTTCCTGCACATCCTCTTGCAGATAGGATCGCATAAAGCCTCAGATATCAAAGGGACGTAAAAATGGACTGCCATTTCATTTTTATTTTGTCCCTATTCTCATCAGTTAAACTAGGTCAGAAGAAGTTTGGAGACAAATGACAACTGTAAATTATTCTTTCAAAATCCTAATGTGAACGAGCATAGGCATTTAAAGGGCTCCAGAAGATTCTCTGAGCACATACTCAGGGTTCACGCTTCAGTAAGCTGTGCTCTGGGAGCTAAGGACGCAGCAGTGACCACAGTCCATTCTCTCACTCTGAGAGGGCTCACATCCCCACGGGGGAAGGAGGCAGCAGTTGATCAAAAGAAATATGTAAATATGAGTGTGTGAGAGAGGGAGAGAGAGAGATGCGGGTGGGTGACGCTTTGGAGAAAAATCCAGCAAGAGAAGGGACCAGTGGGTAGGCATTGTTGCAATTTTACATAGAATAATCAGGAAAGGTCTCACTGAGAACATGACATTTGAGCAAAGGGTTTAAATAAAGGAAGCGAGAGAACAAGGTCTGAAGCCTGCTTGGGGAAAAGTTTAGAGGTCCTTAGGACTGTCACTGATGTTCCTGTCCTCCTCCTCCTTCTGGCCATGTGGTAGGATTGCTTTTCCTATCCCTTGCATAGGAATCATTGTGGTCAATGAAATGTAAGCAGAGGTGGGCGAAGGGCACCTGCCTGTATGAGGCAGGCGTGATGGCCACGTTCCCTCCTCTTCAGCCAGTTGGGACCCAGGTAGGAGAGGCCCGTCATGTTGCACCTTGGCCGGAATGACGTGCAGCAGAGCCGGCAGCCCACCGGTGAACTTCGTTGCTTCAACCCTGAGGTTTGGGTTGTTTGCTGTTGCCACACAGCCTAGGTTATTCTGACTGACACAACAGTGTTCCGGAAGGGGGAACAGCTAGTGCAAAGCCCTTCGGGCACCCGTGTGCACCACGTGTTCGAGGAGAGCACAGAGGGCGGGCATGGTGGGGTCCTGAAACACGGCCAGAAAGGCAATGAAGGGGGAGAGAGGTTGTACAGGGACTTGAAGGCCACTGAAGGATTTGGCTTTCTATTCTGAGTAAAATAGGAATCTTGGAGATTTTTGAGCAGAGGAATGCTATGATTTGCATTTCAAAAGGTTCACTCCAACTGCTCTGTTGACAGCAGCCTGTTCACTCCCCCGGACTTCCAGTGACCCACCTGGAGAATGTGTGATTCAGGTCCTGCAACTCTGGGCTTTGGGGGTCCAGAGCTCCTGGTTCCCAAAGGGAGAACATGTCCAGCAAGGGCCCAGCAAGAGTCCCCGTTGCTTGGGGTTCCTTGTGCTAAGCGACCAGCAGGAGGAAAGATATCATCATCCTGGCAGGGGAACTGACCTTAATCTCTAGGAGGAAGTAGGACTTCTGGGCAAAGGGAAATATGCATTTGGCACACAGTAATTCCTGGAGCATCTCTTGGTTCTTCCTTGTCCAATTCTGGTGATAAACAGACAAGTGCAGCAGACATGGCCTGTGAAGGGCATGGTGACCCTGCTCAGATCCTACAGGCGTGAGGGTCTGGTTCACCCCACCCGGTAAGCCACCCACTTTAGTAGAGGTGCTAGCTAGAATGGGTAGTTGAGGAGGGCAATTATTAGTGTCAGTCACAGTCCTGCAGCCGTGGTAGGGACTGTAGTTTGTCCCACTGAACTTCCTCTTGCAAGGTTCTCTAGGAAAAAAGACTAACCAGAATCTTGGAGCAGCTATTCCGACATGGTATCACTTACCGCACGGAACAAGTGGATCTGAGCAGTGCCAGGAGTGGGTGTCGGTGGATTTTGTGGTGCGCCACCCAAATACCCTCCTTAGCGCTCAAGCATTCATTCCCCGGCTGCCAAGAGCGCTCACCCTTGTGTTATAGTTGGTGCCACCCCAGGAATTGCCCTTAGTAGAGGGGAACTTCCAGGCTTTGGTTTTTGTCCCCTCCCTGGGGACATTTGTATTCATTGACTGGTTGATTTGGTGAGTAGAAAGCCTGGCCCCTCACCTTAACCTGGGACACTCTGAAGCACATTCCCGGTTCAGATGCCGGTGGGATTTGCTGAAGTCTCCGTCGCAGCTGTGTCACGGTACAACTTCTCCTTCTGCCCGGGCCTGCTCCCTTCCCTACTGTGTGGGGGGGTAGAAGCCTTCAAAGATGGCCATACCCTACTGCCCAGAACATGTGAATATTACCTCACCTGGCCAAAGAAACTTTGCAGATGTGATTAAGATAAAGACCTTGAACTGGGGAGATCAGCCTCATGCGCCAGATGTAATCAGCAGGGCCCTTATAAGTGGAAGCAGGAAGTCAGAGAGGAGAGAGGAGGCTGGGCTGCTGGTTTTGAAGATAGAGGAAGTGAATTTAATTTTGATTACACATGTCTGTTCTGTCGATGGGCTGGGGATGTCTGGATGAGGAACTGTTTTATATTGTATAAAGTTATACATCCACTAGGGGCCACTGTTGCAAATACTGGCTGATTCCCAAGTATCTTCCTGAGCCAGGAATGAGAACATAAGAAAATAAAAGAAAAAGGAAAAAACAAAAGTGAGAGAAAGGAAGAAAAGTAAAAGATAAAAGATACTCAGCCCTAGTGGGAGATACGTTGGTATGTAGGAGAATCTGTTGTATATATAACCATCTCACAGTGAGCAAAGTTTTGTTAAGTTAATTCATTTTTCATTTCACTTACCTGAGAATTTCTCTCACTGAGATTCTCCCCACACTTCAAAGCAGGTTTATTTCTGACACCGACAAACCACAAACCTTGACTAAGATGAGCCACAGTCCCCTTTTTATTGAGCACATGGGGCAAGCAAGGCGGAGAGGCATTTTCCTGGGGTCTGGACAGTGTTGTCCATCTGAGTGGATATTTAGGGTTAAGGATGGTGCCAGATCAGTGCCAAGTGCCACATCCCGAGAGACGGAGCATACCATGAGTAGCTGAATGGACTTTGGTGAGCGTGCTTGTGATACAAGCTCTTTAAAGCATGGGACCCAGGGCAGGAGCCCTTTTTGCTTGTAAGGGCATTGCCACTTCACCGTTCCTTGCACAGGGATAAATGCAAAACAATGCGAATCTAACTATGTGGGGTTTTGTCCACCTCCAACCCCCAAATCCCCAACAATGCAGAATAATTATGAGACAAATCTGTGTGTGTTATTTACATTCAGTCATTGTTTTTGTTCACGTATTCATTCCTTCAGCCCTTACTCTGAGCCAAATGCTGCTCTACTAGGCACAGTAGTGAGCAAGGCAGACACAGGTCCTCCTCTCACAGAGCTCACACAGTGAGAGAAGACCAAAGGTAGACACAGAAGTGAATCAATAAGTAAGGTAATTTCACACAGCAATAAGTGCTATGAAGAAAGTAAAGCAGGGAATGGGTGGGGAGTGACTTTATCTAAGGGCGTGCAGGAGAGCTCTCTGGGGAGACGAGGTTTGGGCTGAGACCCAGATGAAGAGTTGGGCAGTGACGCAAGCATCGGGCAGACGAGCTGACGGGATTTCCTGACATCGGAGGGTTAAGCAGAATCACTTTGTAAACTTCAACTTGGAAACCTTTCTCAAGTATGTGGGTCCACTTTCTCGGTATAGTCAATAGCGTAACAAATACAAAATCATTCGTACTTTTGGGTCTTCTGGCACCTCAATGATCGATGCACAGGATATAGATGTAGAATATGTTGGGATTAGACCAAATCTGACCTGAATCCAGAATATACTCTACAAAACACATTGTTTTAATAGAACTTTCACATCTAATAGTTTTTTGCTTCTCTCTCTTAAATAGCAGCAACAAATAAAAATAGCAGCAATAAAAAATGAAAAATCTTTTGAGACTTTAATGTTTTTCTACAACTGATTTTAATATAAAAGACTTAATTTAACCAGGTACATTTCTAAAATGCTAAATCAACATAGAATGTAATTCTTGGAAAATATTTTTTAAAATTCAGTTCTATACATATCATGAGATTTTTTTTTTAAGCTTATAAGAGAAACTTCTATTGTTTTTAACTGACTTAATCTGCTACTGGAATCTAACAAGCTTGTTGGAACACATAATGTATATTCATAGAGCAATTCAAAAATAAAGTTAAACCCCAAAGAAAAAAAGTCCATAATCTAATCACTCATGAGATTTTTAATAAAAGAATTAGTAAATTCTTAGTCAACCAATGTACCTCACGGACTGAGGTTTAGAGCAACATCATAAGTTTTTCAAGTAAAAAAAATTATTATTTGGTTTAAAGAGAAATATGAATGCATAATTTGGGATGTTTTTATAAATCTTAAATATTTTATTCATATGATAGAATCGATCTAAGAATTGTTTTCTTCTTTCAACATTCTCTAACTATAAAAGAGAATAATTAGGCTTTGTTATTAGTAGTAATTATAGGAACATTTATTATGCTAGATAGTATACAAAGTTATTTGTATGAATCATTTCATGTAATTGTCACAATACCCTGCGTGGATTGGTACAGGGTACTATTAATATTATTAATTCCTATTTTAGGCTGGGCACAGTGGCTCAAGCCCAGCACTCCGGGAGGCTGAGGTGGGAGGATAGCTTGAGGTCAGGAGTTCATGATGAGCCTGAAAAAGAATGAGACACCATCTCTACAAAAAATGGAAAAATTAGCTGAAGTGTCATGGTGTGCTCCTGTAGTCTCAGCTACTTGGGAGGCTGATGCAGGAGGATCGCTTGAGCCCAGGAGTTTGAGGTTGCAGTGGGCTATGATGATGCCACGGCACACTCTAGCTGGGGCAACAGAGCGAGACTCTGTTTCAAAAAAAAAAAAAAGTTCCTATCTTATATTCGAGGAAGCAAGCACAGAAAAGTTAGGTGCCTTGTCCGAAGTCACACAGTAGGAAATGGTGGAGCCACGTATTGAACCTGGGCAGTCTGAATTCAGAGTCAACTTAATCCTTGAGAATATGACAATAATTTTCTAGATTTTTTATACTGTTTTATTCATCATTCCTTATAATATTGTCCTGATTACATTTTTACTTTCACGATTAATCTGAAATTTATTTTATCCTTAAGAGTTTTTAAAGTAATTTTAACTGTAAAAATTCAGCATAGTTTATCAAAATATTTTTTGTAAAATGAAACTTTATTCTAAAATCGTAAGACACAAGTACCACTGAAACAGGTAAATGTATATATATGTATAGAGAATGGTGAAACAGAATATAATTTTAACCTTTTTAAGGAGCCTTTATCAACAAAACCCAATTTAAAGATTTTCTGTCTCCAGTTTATATATATAAGTTCTAGCATAACCGCAAAAACATAGTCAAAGTAAAATACAAAACTATACAATACTGAATGTAAGTAAAAAATATAGATGTGTTACTTGATAAATTGTGCACCTATGGAGTGCAGCAAATCAACTGCAGTATAATTCAGAACAAATTGCACAGCCAAGTAAGGAAAAATGTCCATAGCAAATCATGGACTAACAAGGACTTTATAAAATGACTGTTAAAGGATTTATTTTCAAAATCTCCTATTTGATCCGGCACAACTGCTTCCTCCTTTACTACTTTCCCTACCTCCAAAAAAAAAAAAAAAAAAAAAATCAGATTCTGTCAAGTCTGATGTTCAACCATCGAATAGCTTATTAGGTTTGGGGCATTTTGATTAAGATCTTTTCACTAAATTTGCTTATCTTTGACATCTTTTTTCTTCTTTTTCTAAATTCATATTATAAGCATTTCAGGTACTGAGATCTCATTACTACATCAGCAGCGTATTATGGCAGCTTGCTTCCTTCAAGTGGACATTTACAGTTCTCTTCAAAAAATGAAGAAAAAGATAGCAGAAAATCTCTACAAGAACAAGATGATTTCATAAAAATCTATTTCTGTATTTTAATACTTCTTTTCTTGAAATATTATTAGCGACTCATCAGATCAGAGTCTTAGAGCTTAGATGTAGTAAAGCTCAGAATGCAGTTAAAGGGGCAAAAGTTAGTCCTATACAGCAGCAGTCCCCAACCTTTTGGCACCAAGGGACCATTTTCATGGAATATAATTTTTCCATGGACCAGGGAGGGAGGGGCATGATTTTGGGATGATTCAAGCACATTACATTTATTATGCACTTTATTTCTATTATTATTACACTGTAATATATAATAATTATACAACTCATCATAGGTTGGGGACCCCTGCTATAGAGACCTATGCATTTTTTAAAAAAAATTCTTGTTAGATATTATGTGAACGGGCATAATCCACTTGGCAGAGGCCATATTTAATCACATGGCCAACTTTCCTTAACTCCTAGTTTCTTATTTCTTTAGGATCCTGGAGTTGTCTGAGAAGATTGATATTACTATACTATTTCTTTGACATTTTCAAAGAGAATTGCCTATGAACAAGGGAAAGTGAACTCAAAAATGGAAAATTAAACCCCCAAACGTGTTTTTATTAGCAGAAAAGATATGATTGAAACATTTTTTCGGACTGTTTCTCTACACTGATACAATTTTCAGCTACTTACAAGATCTCACTCATGGTGACCTCGACAGTGTTAGATATTGCATTATTGTTACTATTATCAAAATGTGATAGCATTAAGAAGAGATATTTTATCATTGCTACTTTCTTAAGAAGTTTTTGATGCTTAGAGATTTTTCAAATCAGTATTCTCACTTTGGGGCTGAACAAACTGAGGCTCAGAGAGAACCTAAGTAACCTGTCCAGAGTCATGTAGCAAGATTGGAACCCACGTTTTCTGTCTGCTAATACTGCAGTCTGTCACTTGATGCTACACACTGCTTCTAATAAGAGCCCTTTTATTTCTTAATATTTTTAATAGTAAAAATATATCTTAAGTAAAAATAATAAAAATTTAAAAGCCAATGTCTATTTTTTTTTGCCATAAGTTACACGTATTCCTTATTGGAAATATATCTTCATCTTCCCGTTTGGGGTGATTCAAATTTTTATGTTTTGTTTCATTTTTTGCACGTAGAGGGATTGAGAAAGATACGGCATATGGCATGGCATAAAGGTTAAACATAAAGGCTTTAAAAATTTTAATGCTGCTGCTGCTCTTAACATCCTCTTCGAATATACTAGCGCTGAGCTTTCTGGAGCCCTTTAGGCCGCACACACCTCCCCGTTCAGGGAGGGGAAGCTAACCCCAGAGAAGGCTGTGTGCAGACCCACTCTGCCACCCAGCAGCCCCGGCCACCAACCTGGCCACCCCACCTACCACCTCACTGTTTAATCTTAGCCTCTGAGTATACGTCCATGTGAATCATTTGGGACACACAGTAAAATCCCAGTAATTTTTATCAGCAAACTCACTAATTTTACTTGCCTCTTTACAAAGAACCAAGTCTTATCTCAGAGATGTCAGCTGTTAATTATTATAAACAATCAGCAAATACACAGGTTTCAGAAATATGTTGGATTATGATTTGTTTTCCTTATTATTTTCTGCTTACTGTTTTAATGTTTGAAAGCCATACAATTAATCAGTGACAACTGCATATGAATGTCTCTCCACCAACCCACGTCCTCCGCACCCCCCATCAGATGTTGAATTAACTGAATGAATGTGTTTGGATGAATGAAGTTCACAGAAACAATTCATAGATGAAATGAGCATGCAAGCTAACACAGATGTATATTACTTATGTTTACAGATTTTTAGAAGTCCCAGAAGCCTGAATACATTGACTGTGAACCAGATTTAAGAACTGTTGATTGAAGAGGTGGGCAATACAACAGCCAGGTCATACTTCATTCGTGTAAACGACCAGTAATTAAGGATGAAGGGCATGCTCTCTTCCTCCCCCCACTATTGTTTTGAAACATCAAATATTGAAACATATTTGACTAAAAATGTTACTACACATTTATAATACTCCATGAAAGCGTTCCTATAAAAACAGCTAAAACACAGATAGACAAGTAAAAGTCTAAAAAAAAAAAAGAAAAGAAAAGCTGACAACGCAAGCCATAAAATTACTAATAATACGTTAATAAAGAATGAGAAGTTGGAAGTAAAATTTACAATAGCTGAAAGTTTCATGGGTCTCTATAGGAACCCACAGAGACAAGGATTGGTACAGCAGAGGCACGCGGTGGTTCATTCCTCCATGCTAGGGGACTGCTAATGTGTGCTTTGTTGACGGAGGAACCACCTGCTGCCTATTCAGCGGTGAGTGTTTACTAGCATCGCTCCTATAATAGGACTCCAGAGACCAATGGGTAGAGATAGGAGTAGGAATCGATTGAGAAATATTGCTGTCAACTGGCTTGAATGCAAACAATAGTTCTTGTGGTAGCGATGAGTATGGTGAGCCCCAAAGCAAAACATCTTATCAGATTGTTAAATGGAAAAATGGAATTCTTTTTGTCAAATGTGATCTTTTCATTACAGAAAAGATTATAATAGCTGTGAGATGCCGTTACCACTTGCCACAGTAGTTTACAATCTATATTAACCTGGCTTTTAGTTACCTCTGTTTTCCTGGAGTCTTGTCTTAATAGTGTTCCAAAAAAGATTGGACTCCGTTCTTACCAGTGTCTGAGTTACTCCTTAAGGAATAAAGCAGGTGTTTTAAGAGCCACTTTAGTCCTTTTTAAGCTAATAGCTACTTATGAAGGTGCATTAACTCTTCGATAATTCTATATAGTACTTTAATTATGAGAAAGAGAATTTTCACTCACAAAAATTATGTGAATTTCATATTGAGCACGTTAGGTTTTAGTCAAGATAATGCATGATGGATAACTAACTTCTTCACTGACCTGTAAGAGTGTTTCCCATGTACTCTTTTCCTTGTGAAATGAAAATGGGCTTTTTTTGGTCCCTTTTTTAAAGTTTCCATCCATCTCCTCATGTTAATTAAACCTCTTTTGTCGTAACCATGGCTTGAAAAATAAGAGTCCTTGTTGTGATGCAGGCTGTCAAACTTTTAGCTGCTGGAAAAGGGGTGCTGTGCTCAGGCTGGGTTAGCAAATAGGATTCTTTCCAAGGAAGACAGAGGAGCCAGCCCTGTGAATATTCGGTTATGTTCCTGGTCCTTTGCAGCAAGACTACTCTTGTGGTCTCATCCTTTCTAGAATGTAAAGGTCAAAGGAAACTTCACGTGGCCATTTCCATACCTCAGTGCCCTGGCTAAATATCTCGGGAGAATAAAGATATCCTAATGTGAAATTAATTTTATAATTTTGTGTTTGCATTCCAGAATTGCACAGATGATGCTTGCCGGTTGAAACAGTTCTACGTACAAACATCCTCAGAAACCAGTTCGTTTGCATCTCTGGTTTTCTCATCATTAAGTCTGAAAATTTTAATATATTTTTTGTTTTTTTAGAGACACGGTCTCACTTTGTTGCCGGGGCTGGAGTGCAGTGGGCAACATTCACTGTAACCTCCAACCCCTGGCCTCCAGTGATCCTCCGCTTTGGCCTCCCAAAGCCCTTGGGATTACAGGTGTGAGCTGCTGCACCGCACCTCTAATATACTCTTTTAACAAAATCACTGAGAATAAATATCTGCAGCCAAGTAACTAATGAATGTCTTTAACTCTAAGCACATTCTGAATATTTATTTTTTAAACAAATGAGAAAATATAAATCCAATTTGTAAAATAGGAAGTCATTTACCCTAAAGAGTTTGAAAGTTGAAATGTACTAATAAATCATATATATATATATACACACACACACACACACATACACTCTCTCCAAAGCCAAAATTACTTTTAGGTATTTTTTACAACTCTCCTTTGGTTAAGTCTCTACTTTCCCAACTCTCTATATTTTTGTGTGTAGGTTTTTCTGCCAGAAACAGATTTGAAGTGTTTTAATTGTTGCCATTTGTATCTGTAAATGGAATCATGTGGCTGATTTCTGGCAAGCAATTTCAAGATTACCACAAAGGGATCCATAATACAAAGCCTGTAGTACAAATTTCCATCTTCAGCAGAAAAGAGAAAACCCCAAATGGGTTAGGAATTAACTGCATGGATTTAACTTCTGACCTGGAAGTTTATGTGACAGTTTAGTGATTAATCATTAATCTTGGTAAATGCCAATTTCTATTCATTAGGAGTAAGGACACCTATTTTTGTAACTAAATAGAAAAGATTTCTGATTTTTAATCAATTGTCTGCTCCAAAACTCCTCTTCAGTTGGATACATTTATATACTTCTAGTGCCACTTTAAGTCACAAGTGGGGTGAAGAAAACCTAAATTTTTGAGGCCCAATGTAAGAGCCTGAGTCATGATAAACTTGAGAACCGAACTGATACTGCCAAGTAAACCAGAAAGATATTTTATTTTAAACAAATTTAAAATGAACATGAAAGTTTTCTGGAATATACACTTTGGCAATCTGTGTTTTATGTTTTCTGAAGTGTCTACTGCCAGAACAAAACAGCAAAATTTTTCTGGTTATTTGAAGGACAAAAAAAATTATTACTCACTTTTGCAAATGCACAGTTCAGTAACTCTCCTTCACAGAAACAACAGGCAAATCTTTCTAGCACTTGAAAACATAGCAGTAAATACCTTTCCAAACAAGGTTTTAAATAATCTGGGAAGTGAAGTAACCAGAGACAGCTTGTCAGACTTCTGTTCACCCCAGACCACTTCCCCTCTGAAATGATTTAAGAGGCTCATTTTAGAGATACTCATGACATACAAGTTCTCCAGAGATTTAGACCTTGAGTATTTTACATTCTACGCTGAGCCTGCCTAGACCATGTAATTTTGCAAGTAGGTATCTTTTAGCAAGATTACAATTTTTGAGAAGAGTCTTAGATTATTGTACTGTCTCTTCCAAATGGTATTTTTGCTAAGTGGATTGAATTTAAAGCTCTGATGATTCAGTATTGAGAACTTGGTTATGGTCTGATTTTTCAGACACAATTAACTTAGAGATACTGGCAGTGGATTTACTAGTCCACCTTTGGTGCAAATTAGAGATGGCTCCTATGTTGGCTTTGATTCTGGTAATTTGGTTCAGTGAATTTCTTATCAGTAACTGTTACACTGAGCATTTTAATTTTGAATTTGGTCATTAGTTTGAGAACTATTACCATGAGATGGATCTCTTGCAATTGCTAATGCTATTCTAACACTTCCATATGTGGTTTATATTTTTAAAGGTGTTAATTGAATTATCTTTCTTCAATGGACTTAACTTCAGCTTTCTGAGGGTTTTTCATTGAATCAAAAATGTGTCTATGTAAGTACTTCACAAATATGATTACTGTATATGAAAATTTGGGTATTAACTGCTTGTTGTAATAGCACACTAATCAAAAGTAAAATTAGTATCACCTACAATGATTGATACATATGTTCTGTTAAAACAATTTTGAGACCATTAAGTACATATAATATCCCTTCAGTCAGAAGTGAACGGCTAACTTCATGACAAAACAGTGAGCACTATAATATAAAAGACTTAAAAAGAATACATTTGACTTTTCAATTCATAAACCACTTCTTTCTTGAAGCAATATTTACATAAGCCATGCTGAATTCCTTTACATCACTGATACTAATTTACATAATACATATGATTACTGGTATTTTATTGAAAGCAAATTTAAAAGCAAATTTTTTCATGTGATATGACTAGATATAAAGAGTTCTGTTCCTATTACCATAAAAAATTGTGGGCTGTATGATGCAAACACAATTTTATGAGGAAAATTTGAGGTTGTTGTTCACTAAGAAATGCAGAGCCCATCTGGGAGGCCGAGGCGGGTGGACTGCTCAAGGTCAGGAGTTCAAGACCAGCCTGAGCAAGAGCGAGACCCCGTCTCTACTATAAAATAGAAAGAAATTAATCGGACAACTAAAAATATATGTAAAAAATTAGCCGGGCATGGTGGCGCATGCCTGTAGTCCCAGCTACTTGGGAGGCTGAGGCAGAAGGATTGCTTGAGCCCAGGAGTTTGAGGTTGCTGTGAGCTAGGCTGATGCCACGCACTCTACTGCCCGGGCAACAGAGTGAGACTCTGTCTCAAAAAAAAAAAAAAAAAAAAAACATTGCTGAAAGAATAAAACAGACATAAAGCCAACCTAGTGAGGGAAAATGTTGTTGAGCATGTCTTTAATTTCCTTTTCCATGATCACTAATGGATTGAACAAACCTTCATATTTTTTTCTTTTTTTTAAATGCTTATTCATGTATTTTGCCCAATTTTCTATTTATTAGTTTTAATATTGATTTGTAGGCATGCTTTATATATTCTGGATACCAATACTTTGTCAGTTATGTGTGTTACAGGTATCTTAATTATGAATCTTGTCTTTCCACTCTCATCATGGTGTCTCTTGACATGTAAAAGTTCTTAATTTTAATGTAGTTGAGTTTATCAGTTTCTTCTTTGTGTCTTGTTTAAAAATGTTTGCATATTCTGAGTACGTAACATTTATCTCCATAAGTTTTAAAGTTGTCTTTTGCATTTAGGTATGTAATCAACTGGGAATTTTTATGTTTGGTGTAAGGTAAGGACACAATTTCATTGTTTTCCCATATGGATAATCATCTGTCTCTGTATTCTCCTTCCCATAGTCATTTGCAATACTTCTTCTGTTTTATATTGTGTTTCTAAACATGTATGAATATGATTCTAAGCACTTTGGTTAGAATCATCGGTTAATTTGTATATCCTATACCAGTATCACACTACACTAAACCTTAATTACTATTGTGTTGACTTTTTTTTTTTAGAGACAGGGTCTCCCTCTGTTGCCCAGGCTGCTCTCAAACTCCTGGGCTCAAGCAATTTTTCCCCCTCAGCCTCCTGAGTAGCTGGGACTACAGGTGCAAGTTGCCTTACCTAGTTAGTGCTGACATTTGGTAGAGCAAGTTCCCACATCTTTTCTTTTTCTGTAATAATGTCAAGATTATTCTTGGTCTTCTGCCCTCTAAATGAATTTTACAATCAGTTTGAAAAGTTCCCAAAAGAACCTGTTAGAATTTTGATTGGAATTGCATTGACCCTATAGATCAATCTGGGGAGAAGAGACATCTTCACACCCATGAAGTTGAGATATCTATTTATTTAGGTTTTGTTTTCAATAAGATTTTTCACTTTCTCCATATAGTTGCTTGATTTTTCAATGTCCTATTCACTTCTCCACGGAGTTTTCTGCACTAAAATTATTTCTAGAAGTTAAGCTATTATATTATTTGCCTAGTACAAGGGCTAAGGACCTCAGAAATATTTGCTGGACTTGTTTCTGATTGGTTTTAATTTATACATCCAGCAAATACTTATTAAGCACCTCTGTGCCAGACTCTATGCTATGCACTAATAATGAAAAAAACATTCCTCTACTATTCTACTCTGACCCTTGAGAAAACTCTTTGTCTTGCTTCTTTTTCCTTCATCCCACTTCCACCAAGGAAGCTATGTTGTAGTCCTTTTTCTACTAGCGACTTTAACAATTTTTCTCATTGGATAATCCATCATCCTCCCCACATTAAAACCTGATAGAATGGTTCTTTTAATTTCATGTCCTCTGAAGAGGAGACAGAAAGGGTAGTAATCCTAAACATGATGATACTTCTCTTCCTACAAGATCTATACCTGTCACAGTAGATAAAATCATTCAAGTCAATTACATAAACAATTTCAATCTTGGGGCTTCAAAACCTCCCACAGGTGTGGAAGCTGTCCCAACAAAGATAGACACAGGCAGGCCCAACAAAAACGGCAGAAAGCATGGTTTCCGCATGAAGTCTGAAGAAGTTGTAAGAGTCGCTTAACTAGAAAACTGGTGGAAAAGGGGATTTCCTCAGACCGTACACTGGTGGAGAATCCCCTTCTAACCTGGAAACCCGCACTAGTCAGGCCTCAGGAATGTCGGTCAGATTTCTGGGTCAGCCCTCCCACTCCTCAATCTTTCAACAATAAGAGGATCTCTCCTGGGCCTTCAAACTGCCTTCATTCCTAAACCCACTCAGGTCTTTCATTCACTGTACAAGTTATTTAGCACTTACGTTGTTATCAAACATAGTGCTAGGAAGGTGAAGCAATATAAAAGCAGTCTCTGCAGTCAAAACGGCTCACAGCAGGAGTAAAGTTTGTGAATAAATAAGTACAGTATGATAACTGGTATTTCTGAAAACAGAAGGGAGTGATTCAATCTTCCAGGGAATGACTGTGAGTAGGATCTTACACAGGACGAGCTCTCTGCAATTCAGGGGGAAAAAAGGAGCAGGGGGGAGGCCATTTCAGCAGAGAGAAAGGCGTGGTTACAGGGACAGCGTAAGCTGGGACCTGTTTGAGGTCAGTGAAGCTGGTGGTGTGAGAAGGACTCACACAGGGTGGAGGCTGGGGGACCTCGGAGTTGCAGGCAGAGCTAGAGCCCAGGCTCTCCTCAAGTGGGACGTGGCCTGCGATCCCCGCGGCTTCCCGGGGGCCGGTGGTCACAGCAGGCTTCATACCAGCCCGCCCCCGCTCCAAGCCCCAAGACAATCTAGTAAACGCAAAAAGGAGGCAGCGCGGCCAGGGGCGGAGACACCCCCCTCAGACCCCACAGCTCCAGACCCGCGCCAGCTGGCTGCCCGCACCTTGCCAAGCAGCCGTCTCAGACTCTCGCAGTCGAACTCCATCTCCAGCCAGGTCCCACGACCCCAGCCACTGGACCTTCTTCCGGACCCGCTGCAGGATGGAAGCCGCCGAGGACCAAACTTCCTAGCGCTCCAAGGCCCCGCCCTTTCCCAGACTCGAGGTTCGGCCCCAGGTTCAGACGCAGCTCCTGCCGGGTCAGGTTCCCTTGCAGCGCGAACCCGGAGCAGGCGAGTGATGAGGGCGCGGCCAGACCCCGCTTGCTGGAAGGAAACGAGGGGATAGCTGTGAAGAGAGCAGGAAAGACCGGAGTAGAAGCAGTAAAGGAGGTAGAAGCAACATGCAGTATTCTTGAAGAGAGTTGCTGGAGGGATGTGTTAAATTCAGCGGAGTATCAGAAAGGATCGAGACCGAAAATTGTAGTTGGATTTAGGAGGAAGGAGATAATGGAACTTCGAAAGCAAAATTTCAGGGAGTAGAAAGGGAAAACAAGCCAGGAGGAGCCTCATCAGAGCATAGGACAGCCGCATCAGGGTGGCGCGGCACGGGGGGAGGAGTTGCACTTTTCTTTTTCTTTTGTTCAACCATGTTGGTGGTTGAAAGAGGAAAAAGTCAGGTGAAAAACAGAGTTCGAAACGAAAGGAGGGAGATTGATGGATAAGGTCATCTGGAGAAGGAAGGCGGAGAAGAGATGGAGAATACAGTAATTTTCTGGTGGTGTTTGGTCTCTTTGACTTGTGATTTACTTACCTGCTCTGTATCCCTAGTTTGAGCACAGAAGCTGAAAAGTCGCAGGAGCTGGGTATTGTAATTGCCAAGGGGCTGGGCAGCAAGGAGGGTGATTGTATTTATTGGAAGATCCAAAGGCAGGGCTGCCGTGACACAGTTGAAAAAATCGAAAGGCTGGAAGGAGCGTTTATTCATTCGCAAAAGTTTTGTTGAGCATCTACAATTTGCTAGCTATTATTCTAGGTCTGAGGATACAGCAGTGAATAAAATAGACCAAATTAACTGCTGTCTTAAGGTTTTCATTCTTTTATTAGTAGAGACAGAGCAAAACAATGTAATAAACAAATAAATTATGCAGCGTGTTAGAAGGACATTGGGACAGCGCAGTAAGAGACTATTAGAAAGAACCTATTAGGAGATTTGGACAATTTGGGGGAGGGCTTACAGAAGCCAGGCTTCAGTTTGGATTGGGTGCTATCATAGAGCAGGATGTTTTTCTGTGACTGGGTATCTCAGTAAGTATAATCTATAGGATAGACAAACTCGAGTGAGGATAAAGCTATAATTGGCAAAGAAGCAGCAGTCACTCATAATAGCAGAGAAGGATGTTTAGTATTTCATGGCTTGTACAGTGACCTTATTCTTTGCTGAGAAGAAGTTATGAAGTGGCCTTGTTGCATCTCACCTTTCTATGGTCTGAGTGACCTTGTTTGATGCTGGTGTTCTATGAGATTGTTTGCGTTCAACAGAAGAATAACCTGGCCTACCTGTGAGCGCCAGGCCAGCCTCTAGTAACACTGAGGCCTTGCTGTGTCAGACCAGTTCCCGGATGTCAGGGCCTGCCTTTTTCTTTCTCAGGCTTTTACTCGGAGAGAAAGAAGCCACTGGGAGGTTTCAAACTGAAGAGTAATGTGATCTGACTGAGTTTTAAAAGAACAGCTCTGTTGCATTGTGAGGAGATAGTAGTGTGGGGGCAAGAGTGGAAGCTGGAAGACAAAGTCAGAGAAAGAGTGTGGTGAGAAGCTGAAGGATAAGGGGCCTGTTTAGTGTACCTCAGCCAGATCTAACAAACCTTGGAAACAGTAGAACTTCCAGGGGCTGCAAGGTCTGACAGATCCTTCCAGAAATCTATTAAACAAGGAAAAGATATCAGGTTAACAGCAAGGTTCTTCAACCCTTTATGAAAGAGCTTTTTACGGAAGAGGACTTTCAACCAAACCACCAATTCTCTTCTGGTCTAGTCACTGTGAACACTTTATGCCGGAGCATGCCTGTGTGGTTAGCATTTCCTGTGTGGAAGGTTCATTGCCAAGAGTTTTATGTGCTTTATCTCTGTTAATCTTCACAAAACCCTATGACCTGGGTAGAATTATTATCTCCATTTTACTGAAGAGGAAACTGAGGTTTAGTGTTGCATTACCTATTTCCTTGTTCCTGAGATTCCTTATGAATAAGAGATGTATTAATGACAGGTTTTGGGGGGAAGAGAAGACTACAAAATTAAACATACTTACTGATTTTAACACTATTCCTATTTCAGAAGAGCCTAAATGTGAGAAAGTGTGCACCTCCAAATAGAGGCTATGTGGTATAATTGGTTCCATTTTACAGATAGGGAAGCCACAGCTGCAGAAAGGTTAAATTATTGCAGAAGGTAACATCAAAGACCATGTTCCTAATCTGTACATTATACTGCCTCTTGCTGTGTGTGATATTGTGATGGAACTTTGTGATTAGTGATAATCTAGGAAATCAGAATTCTGTGCCTGTTGGTATGTATAAGAGGAAGGCTCTGTAATAAACATTAGCTTTTTTTAAGCCTCCCTCCTGACTTCCAGTCTGGCTATTCTCATCTCATGAAGCTGGTGCTATTACATTCTATAATCTAACCAGGCTGAAACATTCATCTTTGGAGAGTTTCATGTTTCATAATTTAAAATAAAGAGAATATCAAAATAATATAGAGGGAGGTGTGTATGTAGGAAGAACAGAGAAAGGGATCCACCATGCCAATTCAGGGAGGTCAAAGGGAACAAGACGTGGTTCTTAGACTTGACAAAAAAAGAGATCTTTGGTGACCTCTAAGGGACCATCTAAGTAGTGGGGTGGGGGCTAGAAGTCAGGATGTAATGCATGGAAAAGAGATGTAGATTGGAAACAAAGGCTTTGAGTGTGGACCACTTGTTTAGGAAATTTGGTCATAAAAAGAAATTAAGAAACAAGACAGATAGGGAGGGAGCCACAGCATCAGTTGGAGGGTTTTCTTGAAGAAAGGACAGGGGTACCTGTGGCTTCACGATGGCCAAGAAAGGAGAAGCAGTGGAGAGGAACTGACCCAAAGTGTTGAAGGATGTGAGTATACAGTGGAGGTGAGGAAGCCTTTGAGATGGGAGGGAGGCCCTGTGTCTTGGCCCTGATCTGGAGTATCAGCTGTATGCCCTAGTGCTGGTCACTTAGGCTCTGTAAACCTCAGTTTTCTTGTTAGTAAAATGGGGTTAATAATAGTACCTAGCTCATAGTGTTGCTGTAAGATAATGTATAAAAAAAGCTTTGTTTGCTACTCAGTTACTGGTCTAGGGGCAGAGTCTCTGGTTTGTTGTGAGTCTGGGCCACATGAGCCAGTGATGTCATAATGCCCTGGTAGACTCCAACTTCTCCACTAGGGAGTTGTGGATCCTTGGGAACCAGGGACTCGAACTGACATGCGAGACCTCTACCAACTGGGGGTTTCGTGAGCACACTCTTTTGCCAAGATCTTGGTGAATAGTCTCTCACTGTGCAATTATATCTTAGAAATTGTTTTACTTTTGATCATGATCGTGGTTGGCTGGATGCTTTTTGTTGGACTTGCATGTTACATGGGCACGTTTCCAGAGCTGATGGTGAGTAGTGGCCCTGCCTATAAATCCCTGGTCGTCAGTCCTGGTGCTGACTCACCCTCTCATCTGGGATTTCTGACCACATTGGAAAGGTAGTTGAGGTCTCACCACTAATTGGAAGCCAGGCTGTGATGGGAACAAAGTTAATTTCCCAGGCTACTTCACATCCCTCTGGGGACATCCTCCTTTTATGTCTTTTTTTTCCTGTCCATCCTGTGGGAGATAATACCTGACTTGTGGTTTTCAGGCCAGCTGAGTTAGTGGTTATTGGAAGGAAGGAGAATTTTGGGGATTGGTGGGGCCTTCCGGTCACCACACAGGGGCAGCTACCTACCAGGCCGATGAGGAGAGCTAAATTTTGTTTCTGACTCAGCCTCCAACTCTGAAGTGGAAAGAGAGGTGGCCTGTTCAGGAGAGCAAGGCACGACTGAGGAGCGGGGCTTTGGATGAAGACCTGCCACAGTGAGTAGGCGGTCAGGGCTGTTGGGCTAGATTCCTCCATTTCCAGAAAACTTGGTAGGACCCTGAAATCTCAGTGGAGAGTTCTTATTCCTTTGGAAAGTATAATAAACTGTGGAAGGGAAAGTGATATGGGGGACTGCTAGGGACAGCAGGCCAGAGTTCTCTGTTAATAACCATGTCTCTCAGGTATTCTTTTTGAAGACTGTTTCCATCTATTAATTTATTTTCTCACAAACACTATAATATTTTGGCCCAGCATTTTTAATGCCCTTTTTGGTGGATCCTTAAACTGTAGTTAACATGAACTTAAGTTCAGGTCCTAACTTTGCAACTTACTAGCTTTGCAACCTTGAGGAAGTTCAATTAATTTCTCTGAACCTGTTTCTTTTTCTGCACCATGGGAGAGATCTGAGTATCTTACCGTTTTTGTGAAGATTACATTTGGGAATTCATGTATTTAATGCACAGCTTGACAGTTAGCATTTAGTGAAATACTAACTCAACAACTAAGCAAAATAATGAACCAGTCAACAAAGATTTACTGGTGAGAGTGACCTCAACTATTTACCCAAGCCCACACGAGCTAGTTCATTGGTGAAGGTGGGATGCAAGCACACATCTCTACTTCTGGACTTAGTAGCCTCTCACATACATTCTATTAGACCAGCCTGCCTACAGGAAACATTAATGGCAACATACCTTTTAGCAAACCATCTTCTGGGTTTCTTAACATCCCACCCCATTTCATTCAGACCTATCAAACTGTTCCCTTTGTTAGAGAAATTTAACTCAGACTTTTAATAAAGACTTACCCTTTTGGAGGCAGCTACTCCAGAAGGTAGGGGTGTCAAGCCCTAGACCCAGGTATACCTAGGAGCAGGACATGATGGTTGGTTTCTTGTGCTCCATCTGTCGCAGGAGGTCCGTGAGAGCTTTGGCCCAAAGCAGGCAGACCTTTGTGAGGGTGGGAATGTGGATGGAGGCACTGGGCCCTTGAGCTGAGCTACAGCTACACTGTGTGAGGGTGACCACATGACTTACACTATTCTGTGCCTCAGTTTCTCCAGCTATGAAATGAGTAAAACAAACAGCTCATCTTCCTTCTCTTCCCTTCTAAGGAAAATTGTAAGGAGGCTTACCATGCATGATGAGGGTTTAACTGTGCCATTTTATAAAATGTAAGATTTTTATTTCTTGAATAGCCTAACAAGAGCATATAAAGTTAATTGTTCATAGCGTGCTAGCCAGCTAATTCTCTCAATTAATCCAGGTTGGGTTTTTTTATTTTTCTGGTGGTGATGGTTTTTTTGCATAGCAACGTTTTTCACATCTGATTGCATAAAGCCAGTGGGTAAACATTTTGGCAGGTGCTTGATGCCAGCTAGGTCCTAACCACATGGAGTCCCTAGAGAACAGGGCCCTTTTGATAAACTTTCTTTAGCCCAACACACCTAGCTAACTAGCCCTTATCTGCACACTCTGGCTGGGTCCCCAAGGGTCACAGGAGCTGATGTCACAATTGGTGCCTGAGCTTTGCCCCCAAGAATGGTCACAGGTAGCCATTTCAGTTTAGACTAGACGACGAAGCTCCTCGGCCAGAGCTGCCATGCTGGGCCATCCACCATTTGGTCTCTAAGGAAGACAGCTCAGTTCCCAGGAACCAAGGAATAGAAAACATCACACCTTCCACAACCACCCATCTCTCCTTGTGCACACTACCAGCTGAGCAAGGAGCCCTGCAATGATTGTTGTCTTATGGATGCTTCTCATTGCAGGAACGATGTGGAAGGGATATAAATATCCCCCTGGAGGGGTAAGTATACCTTCAGCTTTGTTCTCTATTCCTACTTTGAAATGTATTCCCCCAGATAAACAAACTAAGCATGAAAATCCAACTCTAGTAACTTTAGAAACAAATATTCTTTTCTTTATTAAAAAAAAAAAAGTAGCTTATCTTCTATTATTCACGTACACACTCTACTTAAAAGTTGGGAGAGTTCCCACTGTCTTTCATATGATCTTTTATACCTATTTTCTTTTTCTTTTTTTTTTTTTTGAGACAGAGTCTCACTCTGTTGCCTGGGCTAGAGTGCCGTGGTGTCAGCCTAGCTCACAGCAACCTTAAACTCCTGGGCTCAAGTAATCCTACTGCCTCAGCCTCCCGAGTAGCTGGGACTACAGGCATGTGCCACCATGCCTGGCTAATTTTTTCTATATATTTTTTTAGTTGTCCAGCTAATTTCTTTTTTCTTTCTTTTTTTTTTTTTTAGTAGATACGGGGTCTCGCTCTTGCTCATGCTGATCTTGAACTCCTGGGCTCAAACCATTCTCCAGCCTCGGCCTCCTGGAGTGCTAGGATTACAGGCATGAGCCACCACGCCCAGCCTATACCTATTTTCTTAAAAGTCTTTATTCTTTTTAAGTTCTTCAGTTTGGAAGCAGAGAAAAGGATATTTTCAGGCCCAGAGCCAAAGCTTTCTGACTTGGGTGATCTAGTCTCTGTTGTGCTAATAGGACATACTGTATGCTCAGCTTTCAATACCATTTCCTAAATCAGCCCACTTAAGCAACCCAAACTTTTCTCTTTGGCAAGAACACTACTCTGTAAAAGAGTTTTTTTTTTATTATTTTTAAAATTTTATTGTTACCAAAGTTCAGAAACATGTAAAAGAGTTCTTGTGGCAGATGTCTTTATTCTCTGCCTGTCAGACCTGGGAATGTTTCTTTTCTCTGCCTCTTGTGAGTTTCCACACTGCTAAGCCCCTCTGCAGCTGGGATCAGAGGCATTAGGTGAGACAGAATTGGACACAGCCACCTCTGCCAGCCCTTGGCAAGGCCAATTTTCTCAGTCTCACACTAGCAACCAATAGACCCACCTGACATACCTTTTCTCCCCAGACCCCGGTGGAAGAAAGCAAAGATGATCCTGGTGAAGTAATGCAGCTCTGAAGCTCACCTGACCAGCTGTACAGCTCCTGTTGTTGGTTTCGCATAAAGTAATTGCACATTATTTTGTCATATTTTATGTAAAAAGTTATTGCACTTTTTAAGATGAAGACTTGGTATTCTGTTAGCTCGTAACAGGGAGAGGGAGGGTGGGGAGGTAGTCGGGGTGGATGGGAGATGGTTGTGCCCCTTCTGTTACATAGTCTCTAAGACTGGCATTAAGACAAAGATAACTAGTTCAATTTGTCCCCTGCTCTGTGTCCCTAAGGATAGAAATTCTCTGGAGCTCTTTAGACCTATTTCCCACCCATTTCCCATACCTTTTCTCCTAGGTCCAGGATCCAGAGGTGAAAAGTGTTACAGAAAAGACTAGCGATAGCAGCAACTTTTAGCTTGTTCTTTGGGGTATTTCTAGTGGCCTTTTCGCAAATATTACTAAGAACCCAAAGTTTACACCATATGGGAAAAGAACCTCATTTTGATATTGGGGTAGATACTAAAGTATGCATTATTTTCAGCTTTACAATAAACTTTTAAAGATGCATATTAGCCTCATTTTACAAAATGGCAAAAATAAAGTCAAAGGGCCAATGCACACAGCTCTGGGTTGCAGAGGCAAGATTAAGATCAGGCTTTGCTTTTATATACCAAAAAAAAAGAGCCGAACAAGAGACACTGTCGGGTATCCGAGATCTTGCTGTTTAACACAGTGATTGCCATGTGAGTTGTATTTAACTCAGGCTAGTTTTGAGCCCCGGGCCTCATGAAGCAAAACTCTGCAGTTGGTTGGTGCAAATCTTGTTGATGTTCTTATTGTTACAATTAATATTGACAATTTAATTCTAAAACCATGGATTGTGTTGCATGTAACTCACACACAGAAAAAAATAACAAATTAGAAAGGATTGTTTTAATAAAATGCCATGGCCCCAGGGAAAAAAATTTTTTTTTCTAGTGTGGCAGTCTGTTAAATGTCTCCCTCACCTAAAAAGCCAAGTAGTTGCCTGATGATTCATTTAGCAGTGACTACTGCTAATAAAGGTAGCATATGCAGAAACAAAAGCTAACTGCTCAGCCCTCAATATGACAGTTTGAGTTTATGAAACCAAAGATGGGAACCTAAGTATAAAACCTATGCAATTAACCTAGGTATCTGAGCCCTAGGATCTTCCTAGTAAGCCCTCTAAAGGTGTTTTGGCACTTTCAGACACAAAGAAACCTAACAGAAGCAAATTGTATGCAACTGTACCCATTCTGTGGACGCTTGGGGATGACTGATATAGTTCCATTAGTCAACAGAAACGCACCCTTTCAGGCAAAGTAGATCTTTCGGTTATAGAGAGAACATTTTGTTGATGATTATTTAGTATGTTTGCTAAACTGTAAGTGGCTCTTTTGCAGTGAATGGATTACCCTTTTTTATGGAAAGACAAATGAGTTCAAAATCCAGTAGCAAAACTTTTTTAGTAATTTCTGTATCCAGAATACCAGCATCTCATGTGATATTTCTTATGTGACCCAAACAATACACTGCAGTGAGTTAAGTACCTACATTCCCTGGCTGCAAGGCTGTGCCCACTCGCCTCATATACATTTCTAAGGACTCATCTTCTCAGCCATCTCAAGCTTTTTATTATAGGGGATTGGAACCTGCTCATTTTGACAAGAGAAACTATATACCCAGCTCTGCTTCTTCCCTCCAGTTTGAATACACGTCTAAAACTCAAGCCATGAAGCTAGATTCTATTGCTCTGACCTCCTAACTTGGGCATCTGAGAGCAGAACAGTTCTCTAAGCTGGTACGGGGAGAGAAGAGATATCAGTGATAGGGGCTGAGCAGACATGAATGTGTAAGAGTGTGTGGACAGGCGGCAAACCCCATCTCTGAAGTCGGATGATTTTACCGAGGTTTCTAGCTGGGAAAATGTTTGGGGTGATGAAATAAAGAATATCTTAAAGTTTTGATCAATAAATGCAAACCAGTAAAAATATCAATAAAATATTTTTAATGCCTACAATTTCTTATATACATAAATTGTAAAACTTTCACCTGTATATGCAAAAGTATATTCTCTTGCAGGTCAACAGCACCAGAAAACAAGCTAAGCTATGTAAAAGTTTTTTTAAAAAAAAACTTGATTTGTCCATTACGTAAAAGATATGGATTTAATAACTCCAAAAAAATCTATATCTCACTCTTAATTATACACTAAATGTCTGAATATTTCATCACATCCAGTCAGAAAATAAATAGTAGTCTAATATATTCAGCACATTGAAAATAAAACCACCAGTCTCTCTTCATATATTTATTCTCTTTCCAAACATGTTTTGGTCTCCTGCTATATCTCAGAAGTGTACTAATAGCTGCTTTTAAGTTAGAAAATACAAAACAATAATTTCTTGGAGAAAATCTTGGGGATTAGATTAAAAGTGAAATTTTGAGTTCCCATAGACTTTCTTTTTTATTAACAGTCTTTGAACCTTTTTACGGCACACATGTAAGGCTGCCTGTGACATGTGGTACCCTGGCCTCCAAATGGACATAATTGCATTTATAGTTTAGAGAAAATACAAAGTTCTGAAAGTAGCCTTTAAAAAGTGCCCTTTGCTTTGATATAGCAACATCAAAAGCAAGTGAGACTGTGCAATCGGAGCCATGAGTTTTATGAAAACTACTTTCCTTTCACATCATTTGTGTTAGAGAATGCCACACCCATGATCATGTAACATTATTACAATCATGAAATAACATTTCTACATTCGTGATTAACATTACCCAATAAAAGGCACATCTTCAAGAATGAATTAAGAAAATCTGAAAATCAACAGTAGAGGATATATTAAAAGAAAAGCACATAATTCATAAACCTTGATAAAATAACAGCCTATTCCAGTTTCTTCAAAGGTTTGTGAGCTTTTTGTAATAGTCAGGATGTACAGAAGGACAAAGTGGAAGACAGGTTTGAAAACAAAGCCAAAATTTAAAAGACTCACAACCTTTTTTTTCTTTAAATGAGGCACAGAAGTACCCTTTTATGTTGATGTAAACCAGCATATATATTATAGAAGAATGTACTCAGAAGAGACAGGCATACAAGGTTAAAACCTGACTCTTCCTACCAAGTTCTGGAAATTTATTTACCACAACAGGGCCTTTCTTTACAAATAACTGAACCATATCATTAAGTGCTAGTAAACTTTAAGCCACCAGAGAAATTTTGCAGCTATGACAAGCATTTGATTATAATTACAGGTTTCAGAATCAATGTTGGAAAAAAATTCCCAAGAAAAAAACTTTCGAAGGGGGAGTGGGAAAAAAGCACATAAATGATAGCAATATCATACTATCCTTAAGTAAATTTCACTGAAGGTATTTGAGATGGGTGGGAAGAAGTCAATAGGATTTGCTGCTACCAGCGTAACAGTTCTATGTGGAGAGTTGGGGTCTTATTCCTAGTGATGAAAACACCCTTCATGGGAGATTCAACTTCAAAATTAAATCCTTGCACTTTGAAAGTCTGAAAGTTGATTAAAGATGAGTTGGTCTGAAAGGACTGGGTCACCTGGTCCCATTAAGGGAGGCTAACAATGGCCATCTATAATACCCAAACTTGAAGAATAAAGACGACTTTATGGATAAAAAGGAATACACAAAAACATCTGGACCTGTTGAAGAGTAAAGATTCTTTGTAGGACAACTCCTCCTACTTCCTAATCCCTACCGTCCAATGGCTCAAGAACATTTATTGTAGAATTGTCCTACAAGCTTATGTCTGACTTCCCCCAACCCTCCACATTTAAGAGTCAAGGACAAATGTTCTCTAGCATCATCATCATCTCATTTTATGCTGCCGACTGTCCATAAGGCTTGGCTTCCTTCTAGCCAGATCCTAAGTCAGCCTGATTGGAATTGCATGGACTTGAGACTTCAGTGATATCAAATCCATAGATATAACTTAAAGAAGGGTGAAAATGAAATTCCATGGCCCAGTAAAACACCAGTAACAAGAAATACCCATTTCTACCTTGGGGAAAAAAATCTCTTCACAGTGCATAGTTTGAAATAAAAGTGCAATATGGACAAAAAGGGAACGTGGTGCTCTTGATAGACATAAATTTAGTTTTTGGTTTTTTGCCATTAATATTTGCTAACAAATTTAAGCTAAAAATGCAAAGTTATTAACATCAAGAGGTACAGGGGAACCTTGGGATTTCAAAATAGCTTTATCATGGGCGGGGAATGGGGAGGAGGGGAGCCTCACATGTCACTTTCTTATTTTTTAAACTATTACTCTTTCAAATCTAATGTTTGAATAAAATATTTTCTTTAATATAAAAATGATTTTTTTATGGTAAAAATCAATCAGCACAGTGACTTTGTCTATTTTACACTAAAGCCAAACTTAACAGTAAATCTGAAAGGAAAACTTAGAAAAGATTATAATACTCACATAACCTGTATTTTAACTTGGAAAACTTTTCATTAATTGCCTAATCACCTAAATTAGTAAGAATGCTCAGCATCCAATCCATGAATAATATAGAATAGAATTTATTCTACTTTGTATTTCAAAGTCACAGGGATGGCATCCATATGATAATTATAAAGCCTACTCTACATTTTTAAGTTCTCAATCCATTCATAGATTAGGACAAGTCACTTTTTTGCTGGCAACATTCATGGGAGGGCCAGGTTCCTCATAAAAAGACAGTAAGTTTGATTGGGAGTTGGGCAGTGCCCTACTCACATATCAGAAAAATTACAGAAGTCAAGGAACAATCTTTTTTCTCCTTTCAAAGTAGCAAAGGAACGACAAAAGACTGGTTGACTGGTGAGCGGCCCCATGTCAGAGTGCATAGCTCATCAGGATCAAGGCTGGCATCTGTGAACAGTTAACTTCATAAGAGCACATAGTGGGCATTATATCATCTGCATTACAGATTGCACCCTGGAAAATATTTGAAAATACTTTATGCTCAAATGACAGCCTTCAAACAACAACAATATGCATTGCTTTTCCTTGGGTACCCAAGTATAAATCTAAAATGATAAGGGGGGCATCTTCAAGCCTGAAGACGGGAAATTCTTTCAGTAGAATGTCTCTGGAAGTTCACAAAAATAAAAGCAGCAGCTAATGCCTCTTGAGCTTCTTGACCTTTCGACGTCGCATTTCTTCTTCTTCACGTCTCATTTCCTCTAAGTCCTCTTGCATACCTAGTCTTAAGCTGCCAAAAAAATTTTTAAGGGCGTATTCATCAATATACACAATACTACCACTTTCTTTAAAAAGCAAGAAAGAAATTTTAACTGGGAGCTCACATGGATTGTGCTCATGCACTCAAGATGCCTCAAGGCTCTACCACTGAAAACAGATTAGAGGGATTCTTTTTCACCAGGGGCCGTGGACCCAATTGTAATAGAAAAAGGATCTCTCAAACAACAAAAAATTCCCTAACATCGCAAAAGCTTTTAAAAATAAAGAAGAAACATTTATTCATTAACATTCTAATTCTTTCCCAACACTTTAGCTTGACAGGAGGGAGGGCAAGAGGGAGAAAAAGGTTTAATATTCTGAGTTGAGACTGAGGTGAATTATTTATCTATAATTAATAGGTAATTATTAATAATTAACAGTATAAACAAAGTAATTACTTACTAGCCCTGCCTGAGAAACTATTATTAGTTTACTATCAGATAGCCAAACAGGAGTCAGACAGAGGGAATCTACTATACCTCCATCGGGTCCCTGAGGCTAGCAGTGTTACAGGGTAGCAAGATTGGTTTGTGTGTGATGGGGAAAGAAAAGCAAGAATATGCTGCAACATGATGAGGGGAGGCCTCAAGCCCCTGTTCCCCATGCTGTCACTACAGCAACAAGTCAAGAATTTTTAGGACATTTTAGCACAAACATCTTAAGTTTTATGCTCACCTTTTTGCTTCTTCCTTCTGTTGCTCTTTCCAACTACTCTCCATGTAACGTAAGGCATAATCACTTTCATCTTTGTATCTGAAAAGAGGAAGTCAAAGTTACAAAAAAACAAAAATTCAATTTTCTAGAGGAACTATATCCTGTCATTTAAAAAATCAATATCTTTTATAATTAAATCAGACATACATTTAGGATTATTCCTCCTTTGCTTGGCAGAGAGTGGAGGGGTGGAAGATGAGTAGAAGTGGGTTTCTGAAGTGAAGACAAATTAATGAGCATTTATTACCCTCAGAGGGCAACTATTCCTGAATCTAATGTTGATGAAGGCACCATTGCAACAATACTTCCTCAATTCACTCACCTGCATTTGATAATTTATATTAAAATTCTGAAAACACAATATATATAAGAATTATTTTGTGTACACTAATCTGAGTTTCATGGGCATCATGAGATAGGGAATGACTTTAGAACAGAGGAAACTAAAGCACATAGGTTAATGGCTTGACCAAGAACATACAGCTATATAGCAACAGCAATTAAGATTAGATTTTTGGATCTGATTTTTAATCTAGTTCTTCCTTCTACTCCACTGTCTTTAAAAAAAAAAAAGACCTTTTCTTAGGATGCTCTTTGCCATTTAGATTTAGATTGAGTAGGTCGGAGGTGGGGCCTGAGAGCCTGCATTTGTAACAAGCTCTTAGGTATGTTAATGCTGCTGACGCCATAGAGCTGTCCAGTGACCTGTCCAGTGACCGTACTCCTCAGTAGCAAAGCTTTTTATACCAAGAAAAAAGGTGTCAGATCAGCCTGGCTTTCAACAAGGCTTTGTGGATGGCTGACTTCAAAGCCAATTTATTTCTACTACACTAAGCAGCTTCATTCTTATTAAATATATATCTTATAAGGACAACTGCTTAAAAGAGGTATTCATTTTTTTTTAATTATTACTTTTAAAGGCAATAGACTACTTTTCCAAAAGGAGTTATTTTTTGGTCTTCATGCAAATAACTACACAAACTAGTCTGAATTAATTCTAAAATATTTAGCACCAAACGAGTAAATCTATTTAACAGTCACTCAAGGGTTCCTAATTAAGAATTATATTCAATGCCTTTACAATGTTTATTTCTCCTCCCATAACATGAATTATTCAAAATAAAAAGTATGCCATATTTATCTACATTTAGCCTTACTTTTTTCGGTCATAGCCAAAGATTTCTCGAATGTGCTTAGATATTTCTTCCTGAGATTCTCCTTCATCTTCGATAAAATCTTCCATCTCAGAGTCATATTCATCATCCTCATCTTCCTCTTCATATTCTCGATGCCTTTTGTAACCAATAGGGAAGGAAGGCCTTTGAGGACCTAAGAATAGAAACCATTATCATTTATAAGAACCTTAAAACTTAAAATAGGCCCTGAGTTCTATGTAAATTGAGACTGTGAGAAATACATTAAGATAGTAACCTTAAAAACCAGAGTGAGTAGGCTGGAGTCATTACTACGTCATCCCTGCTGTGTCATGGTATCCAGAAAGAATAGAACTCCTGTTTATCCCAGGACTCACTAGAAATGTCTTCTTACATTTTCTAGCTTAGTAGTGCCCATATTTCTGAATTTAAAAGATCCGTAAAATTCTAAAAATAAATAACATTTACAAACTGCCACAGAATCACTAACTTTTAATTTTGCCAAGACAGCAAAAGTAGCATTTATAATCTACTATCACATAATTTCATTTAAAACTTTTAAGTCCGATGAGGTATGAAAGAGTCTCAAAATTACAGATAATTGTTCAAACTAAGTTTGACTACAAGAAAAACTCACTACAGTATTTTTTGTCATTTTACCAAAAGACTGATAAAAACTTTGCAAAAGATAGGCATTGATCAATAGGCCAGCATGTGGGACCGATTACTTTCTAGTCTTTGATTACAGACACTCCTTTTGTTCTTCTACAGTTGTTTTTCATATGCATGGCTTCTCTCCCCTAGCTCAGAGTTTCTCAACCTTGGCACAATGACATTTTGGGTCAGTTAATTTTTTGGTGTGGGGGACTATGCATTATTAGCAGCAACCCTGGCCTCTACCTACCAGATGCCAGTGGCATCCCTCAACCCCAGTTGTGACAATCAAAAATGTCTCCAAGACCAGGCATGGTGGCTCATGCCTGTAATTCTAGAACTTTGGGAGGCTGAGGAGGGAGGATCGCTTGAGGCCAGGAGTTTGAGACCAGCTTGAGCAAGAGTGAGACCCTGTCTCTACAAAAAATAGAAAAATCAGCAAGGCATGGTGGCATGTGCCTGTAGTCCCAATTACTCAGGAGGCTGAGGCAGGAGGATCCCTTGAGTCCAGGAGTTTGAAGTCACAGTAAGCTATGATTATGCCACTGCACTCTAGCCCGGGTGACAGAGGAAGACCCTCTGTGCCCCCACCCCAAAAAGTCTCTAGATGTTGCCAAATGTCCCCTTGGGGCAAAACTGCCCTTGGTTGAAAATCAATAGTGTAGGTGAATTAGGAATTTTAAGCAAAGAATTTCATCATTGGTTTCTTTTTATATACTCCATGGTGCCTAACAAGTGCCTATTAGCATGAAGCAACTATGACTTAGCAGCTAACAGATGCCACCAATAATCCTGTACCTTGAGACAGTGGAATTCCTAAAGGATCAGTGGTTAGGACCTTGATACTACCCATTATAAGGAGCAGAAACACAAGGACAGTTTAAAACAGTTCCTGGCACATACTGGGTGCTTATGTTTGCTCAATATATATGCATCGAAAGGCTTCAAGCTTATAATCACACTCTGATCCTTAGAGACGGGTCTCTTTGGTCCTCAGAAAAAGGTAAAGATTAACTCATCCATTGGACCATATATATAAAGCATGTACATTCACCCTGTCTCACAAATCACAAAGCTAAGTTTATTGCACTTGGGGGACACTGCATAGGTGAACAGAGGACCTAGATAAGTCTTTCTAAAGACTTTTCCAAGCCACAATCATTAAAGAAACTCTCAGCCACAGGACAAACAACACATCAGGATTCTATCAACACTAGGGTACATTAAGGAGCACAATGAAGGGTCCACAGGGTCAGGGTCCCAGGTCATATAAAACAAAATACTCTTTCCAATTTCCTAGTGACAAATAAATACTCTTTAGGGTGGGGGCAATTTTACCTTGGGCAGATCTGTAGCCAGATAAGGGAGGCTTCATTCCATTCATCTGTCCATTGCTAGACCGGCTAATGATATTCCTGGAAGAAATTGTTTCTGAGACAACAGTGCACTTGGGCTTTATGAGGGGACCTGAGCTACTAACTGGTCGCCCAGGTCCCAAGCTGCTCACTGGTCTTCCAGGGCCTGAACTACTGACAGTCCTTCCAGCTGGAACTGAACCACTTATGGATCGCCCAGGGCCACTGACTGACCGCCCAAGGGGGCCTGAGCCACTCACTGGTCGTCGAAGGTCATGTGGACTGCTCACAGGCCGCCCAGGGCCTCCAGAGCTGCCCACAGATCTTGAAGAACTACCTGAGCCACTGATGGGTCGCCCAGGGCCACTTGAGCTGCTTATTGGTCGTCCAGGGCCACTAGCACCACTGACTGCTCGCCCAGAGGGATTCGAGTCACTGGATGGCTTCTTGGTCCCACTGATGGATCGCTCAAGTCCTGAGCTGGAGCTGCCATTCTGCCGCCTGGGTGTAGGGCCAGAATTAACTGTGGATCGAGCAGTTGCTATGCTGGGCCGACCAGGGGCTGAGTTGGAGCTGCTGCCTGGCTGCCTGACACCTGCACTCTTAGCCTTATTGTGTGGAGTTACCACGGGCCCAGGCCTGGAATGGTTAGGATAGGAAGGAGGTTTTTTGGCTTTCTGCTCAGTAACAGATTTCTGAGTCCCAGTAGCAGAAGTCTTTGGGACACTTAGTGAATAGGTACTAGAATGAGGCTTTCCAGCCCCATTGAAAACAGGTCTGTTATGGCCCTCACGAAGTGAGGGTTGGGAGATATTGCCAAAGCCTGCCTTGATCCTCTCTCCTGGCATGCATTTGGATGAAGACAAAGCTGAGTGTTTCTCATTGGCCGTGCTTGCTCTGGATTTCTTCTCAGCCTGAGGAAGGGGCATTCCCTTGGAAGAAGGATGCCTGTCTTCATAAATCTTGCTAAGTTTTGTGCCCGTGCTTTCTTTCTGAGAGGGTGCCTTTTTGGACACAGTTGGAGGTAGTTTTACATCTGTCTCAGGCTTCTTTTTCCTACGCTTTCGTTCAAGGAATTCCCGCTCCCTAAGTTCTTCTGCAGTCATAGGCCGCTCTTCTGATTTCTTCACTACCTTGATCTCCACTGGTTCAAACTGCTTTTTCTCAGCCAGCCTGAGAAGATCAGTGAAGTTCATGGGTGGTGGGGCACTTTTAAGGGAGACCTTTGGTTTGCTTTCAACTTTGGGAGGTTCTTGCTCTTCCTCATACTCCTGCTCGGATTCTGCTTGATTGTATTCAAAGTATTCATCCTCTTCTTCCATCTCATACTCTTGGTCTGTTCCCTGGCTGGTGTGGCTTTCCATTGCCTGCCTCTTTTTTGACTTTTCCTCAAGAGGAATTCCATCATAACCATGGAAATTATCCTTTGTCCTCTTGGCCATAGCTCTTGCTTTCTTGTCATGTTTGAGCTCAATTCGCCTTTTCACTAGTTCTTCTTTTCTCCTTTTCTCCTCTAAGGCTAAAAGGGACAAAACAAGAACATGTTATTATTTCAAGGCCTGAAGATAGCAGTATGCTCAACTGAAAACACAAACAATATTCAAGTTACAGTTTGAAAACATCCAGGAATCAAATGAGGAAGTCATTTGAACGAGTATCAGTTGAGTCATCTTTATGTAATGAGTGGGACACATACAGGTTTTTCTGTATGACTAAGCAAGTGGGAGACTTGGTTTTCAGCTTTAAATATAGAAAATAGTTCATACAAAAGAAATATACCAAGTTAACGGAACATTAGTATCCACTTAGCAGTTGTTTTTTTTTTTTTTTTTTGAGACAGAGTCTCACTCTGTTGCCCGGGCTAGACTGAGTGCCGTGGCGTCAACTTAGCTCACAGCAACCTCAAACTCCTGGGCTCAAGCAATCCTTCTGCCTCAGCTTCCCGAGTAGCTGGGACTACAGGCA